>VXBC01001362.1:34084-56828 GCA_013399945.1 Ploceus nigricollis | reverse complement strand
AAAAGTCGCTGCGCTTCCAAGTGGCTCTGGTGAGGGAGGGGCGGGAAAAGTCGAGAATCCCACGGGGGATGGAGCCCAGGCTTGGGGGGATCGACATGGGGTGATCCCCCCTCCTTGGAGCCCAGGTTTGGGGTGATCCCCCCTCCTTGGAGTCCAGGTTTGGTTTGGGGTGATTTCCCCTCCTTGGAGCCCAGGTTTAGGGTGATCCCTCCTCTATGGACCTCAGGTTTGGGGGGATCCTCCCTCCCCGGAACCCAAGTTTGGTTTGGGGTGATCCTCCCTCCACGGAACCCAAGTTTGGTTTGGGGTGATTCCCCCCTCCATGGAACCCAACTTTGGTTTGGGGTGATCCCCCCTCCATTCCCAGTGCTGCCCCCCAAGCCTGGTTTTACCCCATATCGAGCCCGTGTTCAGCTCACAGAGAGAATCCCCCGTTTTATTCGACCCCAAATTCGGATTTTCCAGCACCGGGAAGGTGTTGGGGAGAGGTTGAGGAGCTCTGAGCCACTTGGAGCCTCAACCCACCGCCTTCATGCCAGCGTCTGCGCCCTGTTTTTATGTTGTGGGATCAATTCTACTCTGGTTGTACCACTCACATTAAACTCAGGTTACAGCTGATTCCTGCTCTCTGCCTGAATTATTTTCTATCTCTTAAAAAAGTTTCTATTTCCTACTGCTGGGGAAAAAAAAAAAAAACTTTCCCTGTTGTTACAGCGCTCCTTTTGTGTAAAATAAGGGAAATAATCACAATTTTAGGGCTGGGTTCACTACCACGGATTTACTGGGGGGAGGGGATGATGTTCCTCAGGAATTCCTTCCCAGTATCCAACCTAAACTTCTCCCCATCGAGATGGACCCATTCCCCTTTTCCTAGCACTCCAGGCCCTTGGGAAAAAGAAATAAAATCTCTCCCCATGTTCCGTGCAGCCCCTTCAAGGCCACAGTGGGGTCACCCCAAAGCTTCTCCAGGCTGAATATTCCCAATTCCCTCAGCCTTTCCTCCCAGCAGGAGGGGAAAAAAATGGGGAAGAGGGGATGGATCAGCAGGAAAAGGTTAAATTGTAAAAATTTGAGCTCCTTATTCCGTGGATTTGCTGCTGATAACGAAGTTGTGTTGAGATGACAAAATAAAAAGCCGGTGTCTCAAAGCAGCCGCGAAATTTGGCCGTAATTCCGGCGTCTCCACACGAGGGCGATGCTCAGGCTCTCCTGTTGCCCTGTCCCTCCCTCATCCCGAGGTTTTCCGGGTGGGATTTGCCCTTGGAAAAGTCTCGAGAGCTGGAAAAGGTGACAGGGAACCCCGAAAGCGCCGCGGGGCTGTGCTGCCGCCTGGTGGCGACAGCGGCGAACTGCGCTGGAAAGCCCATCCTCATCCCAAAAAATCCCATTCCCGAATCCCAAAAAATCCCATCCTCATCCCAAAAAATCCCATTCCCGATTCCCAAAAAAATTCCATCCGAATTCAAAAAAAATCCCGCTCCCGAATCTCAAAATATTCCATCCTCATCCCAAAAAATTCCATCCGAATCCCAAAAAATCCCATTCCCAATTCCCAAAGGAGTTCCCGCTTCCAGAAATCAAAGGGAATCAAAACTCCCCCCCCGTCCCAGGTTCCTGATGTCAGTTTGCTGCCAGGGCAGCCCGAGTTGGAGGTGGTGGCAAATCATATTCCCAATAATCTGCAAATTATTACCATAAATAATCATATTCCAATATGAAATCATAATCCCAATAATAAATCTCCGTAGGATCAGCCTCGATTGGGAAGGAGGAATTCAAACCCTGAATTTTTTTTGGAAAACTCTGTGAGAACCTGGGGGTGTCTTGGGACAGGATGAGGGAAATAATCCCGATAATGAGGTTCCCACACAAGGCGGGGATGTTCGCGAGTAATTTATGCATGCAAAGTGTTTTCTCCTTGTGATATAAATAACAAATGATCCCAGGAAAACCCCTCGGGGCTCGGAGCAGCTCTGGAATATTCCCCCCTGGATGGAAGTGCCACAAATAAACAGGGTGTTGTTCTCCCGCCTAACTCCGGGTGTTTTGCATATTCATGAAGAAAAACAATAGATTTCTCCTCAAAAATCACCCCAAAATTGGCTCCGAAGCGGCTCCGGCTCAGCCTGGGGGAATTTCCAGGGGCAGGAATGGATTCTCAGGAATTTCCACTGGAACAGACTGTCCAGAGAATGTTGGGATCTCCCTCAGTGGGGATATTCCAGAGATATCCTGAAAATCCTGTGCCAACTTTGAGAGGGATCCCTTTCCACCTGAAGAATCCCCAAATTACCCAATGAATTCCATAAAATTCCCAGTTAGTTCCATAAAACACCCATTCCGGAATTCTGGGATTCTCTCAGCTCCGAGGATTCACCCAAATCCTCAGAAAATCAGCAAAACTCCATGAAATTCATCCAATTTTTCCAGCTTCCCCAGGATTAAATTTTTCCCCTCATATTTAAGCCTTTAATGTTTATTTTTAATAAAACTTTTTTACTGTAAACTTTTAAACTTTTAAATTTAATATTTAATGCCTTGAGGCATTTTTAACCCAAGGAAAAATTGGGATGAGGCTTGGAGCGAGCTNTAATGTTTTTTAGTGTTTCATATTTAATGCCTTGAAGCATTTTTAGCCCAAGGAAAAATTGGGATGAGGCTTGGAGCGAGCTGGGAGAGCGGGAAGCATCCCTGTCCCTGGAAAAGGGTTGGAATAGGATAAGATTTAATCCCCTTCCCACCCAAACCATCCCAAGGTTGGAAATCCAGGCAGAAATGGTAAAATTTCCTCCAAAATTCACTTTTCCTGAAAAAAAAAAAAAAAAAAAACCAAACGAACCCAACGGGAATATCGGGGATGCAACAAAAATTCCCATTCCCATTCCATTCCAAAAATTCCCATAGAAAAGGGAATCATGCGGGTAAACAACCCCGAAGTAATTACCGGTAATTAAGATTATTACACATGAGGGGAGGGCAATTAAACCCTCGCGCCCAAAGGCTGCCTCAGCTTCCTGGAAGTTCGGGAGTTCTTATAAAACTCCAAGGATTTGGGGCTCCCCCGGGCATTCCCAGCGATTCTCTCCTGGAATATTGGTAAGTCCCTCTCCCTTCCGTCCCATCATTTGGGGAAAATGGGAAATCGAAATAAACATTTGGGAAAACAAAATAAGTAATGGGAAAACAAAATAAATATTTGGGGTTTCATGGGAATTCTGTGGCTCCAAAAATTCCAAAGGGAGATTCCCTGCTGGGAATTATTTTGTTGGGTATTTGGAGTGAGTCCAGGCTTAAAAATTCTTGTTAAAATAAATTTTAAAAAAATTCTGCTGGAATGTTGTTATTATCAATTAACTGTCAATAACAATAAAAGTCACTTTAATTTTAATTCCAGTGGGATTTGGATGAGTTTGTCATAAAATCATAGAATGTTTTGGGATGGAAGGGATTTTAAAGCTCAGGATGCTCAGCAACATTTTATCCGTATTTTTCCATTTTAAAAATCGGAGAAAACCTGTGATTTTCTCTTTTTTTCCCCCCAAAATTTTATTATTCACAAATCAAATTTATTTTCTATGGGATAAAAAGGGTGGAAAATCTTTTTTCCTCCTTATTTTCCTGCCAGAATGATCCAAACCGAGCCCATTTTCCCTAAAAAGTTGTTTCCAACCAATTTCCAGCCAGCCAAAGAATTTCTTTGGTGCAAACCCCCATTTTTGTAGCACTTTTGGGAAGAAGAAACTCCAATTCTGTTGTTTTCCCACCCAAAAACTTCAGGAATTGTCTGAAAAAGCCATTTGATCTCCATGGAAATCCCCATCAGATAAATAATGGGATTCCCCTGGACTTTCCCAGTGGAATCTTTGGAGAAAAAACAGGAATTTGATGAATTTGAGGAGTTTAACCCAACACCTACCTCCAAAGGAGCCTCTGGAAGAGCCCGGATTCCTCTAGGGACAAAAATTTCAGGGATTTTTTTTGGGAATCATCGGCATCCCACATCTTTGAACCCTGACAGGTACATCCCAGGAGAAATTCTGGAATTAAGTCCACAAAAATGTGGATTCAGGGTCTAGAGGAAAAAAAAAATTGAGCACCAAAATTCCCTGTGAGGTTCTGAGCCCTCTGGAATTCATCTGGAGGAAGGATTTCTCCAGAATTCCAGGGATTTTGGAGCTGTCAGGGCGAAGGGAGCGCTCCGGACGTGGATCCAGAGGTGGGAGAGATCCCAGGCTCTGCAATCTGCTCTGGGTAATTATCCCAGCGAGGGCTGGGCAGGCTGAGATAAACAAATCATCCAGGTAGGGATGGAAAATCTTGGAATCGTGGCCTGGAAAAAGCCAGGGTGGGGTTTTTGGGAAGGTTGAGGTGGGTGGGGAAAAAGGGAAACTGAGCGAGGAGTTCAGTTGCAAAAGAACATTTAAAAAGTTAAATTAGTTTTTTAAAACTACAATTAAAAACCAGAATTTTAAAAAGACAATGAAATCTAAATAGAATTTTAAAAAAAAGATTAAAAAACTGAATGAAATTTAAAAATAACAATGAAAATTGAATAAAATTTTTGAAAAATTAAAACAAAATTTTAAAAATGCAACGGAAATTAAATAGAATTTTAAAAATAAAATTAAAAAATGAAATAATTTTTGAAAAAATAAAATAAGAAATATTTAATTAAAAATACAATTAAAAATCTGATTAAATCAAGTAAAATAAAACTAAAATAAACATTAAGTAGAGCAAGGTTTTTCCCCACTGGGATTTAAAAATAAACAGGAATAAATGTTCTAATTCCAGGACATTTTCGCTGTTCTGGCTGCAGGTTCTCCCTGGTTCCTCCCAGATGTGCTCAGAATTCCAGGGGCCGTGTCCGGGGCCAGCGGCCTCCGGCTCCAGCCAGCCCTGCGTGGTCTCCTGCAGCACTTCCCGTGTCATCATCTTCCCTCCTCCCGTGCTTGTGACATTCCCGGGGCCCATCCTCAGCACCTGCCCACAGGAGACCGTGGTGGGATCCTCGGGAATGGTGCCGGGATCCTCGGAAATGGCGCTGGGATCCTCGGGAACCTCCCTGAGCTCCCATGGAGCGCAAATCCCGCCTTCCGGGGCTTTCATCCCAAAATTCACCTCCAGGCCCATCCTCGGCATGGAGCCACAGGAGACCATGCTGGGATCCTTTGGAATGCTGGAGGGGGGAGCAGGAACTTCCCGAAACTCCCTGCGATCCCATGGAGCGCCAATCCTGCCTTCCGGGGGTTTCGTCCCAAAACTGGGCCCCCGGCGAGCATCGCGCTGCTCCTACATTTTTAATTCCCGTTGGATCCATCCCTGCCGGAGAAGCGGCTGCGGGAGCCAGGAGCCGGCCGGGAACAGGAGCCAGGAGCAACTTCCAGGTCCGGAAAAGCTGGGAACGGAAAACGTGGATGCAGCAAAAGAGGAAGAAGAGGTCTTGGAAGTGTGACGTGGATCCGACTCCAATCCAAAGGCTCTGGAGGCACCTCCAAAGCAGATTTGGGAATTTAAGTTCAGCTTAAGTTGGGGTTTTTTTAAGGATGGGGTTTTTTAAGTTGGGTTTTTTTTTCCCCTCAGACATTCCCAAGCGGTTGGAATAAAGCCATTAAATAACAATTTCAAATTTTGGGATAACCTGACCCTTGGAATCTGGTTTGTGGGAGCATTTTGTTGTTCTCCTGTGGTTTTCCAGAAAAATCGAGATTGGGGAACACCCCAAATGTGGTCAGATCTGACAAAGCCTTTTTCTGCCGGGCCTAATTAAGCCTAGCTCAGCTTTTGTGGGAATTACTCACCAGGAAATTCCCTTTTCATGGGGATAAATACAGGCACGGTCCTGTCACCACTTCCCGGCTTTCGCTTTCACGGCAGGAAAGTCAGGAAAGGGAATAAACCAATCTCCTTATATTTAATTTTAATAAAAAGGAAAAAAATGTGGAAATGAATGATTTTTATATAAAAATTAACCCAGCAGGAAAGTTTGGCCACAAAAATGTGGATTTTCCACCTTGGAAGTGTCCAAAGCCAGGTTGGATGGGCTTGGAATAACCTGGGATAGTGGGAGTGTCTCTTGCCCATGGATCTGGATGATCCCACCCAAACCATTCCAAAACTCCAGGAAAAAAGTGAAGAATCTTCACCTGGACCTATGTCTTTTACCCAATAATTTTATTTTATTTTATTTCATTTTATTTTTAAATTTTATTTATTTTATTCTTTCCCTTCCCATTAAAATTATTCTGCATTATCACAGTGGTTTCCTGGTTTTCTTTTCAAGCTAAATTCTCCTGACTGGGAAATCTGGATAAATTCCAAATCCCTGAGGTTTTTTTGGGACCGGGGAGGGTTGAGAGCCGCCCTTGAATAATTGAATTTTGGAATTCCTCACCAGCCTCAGGGTGGGCTTCTCCTTCTGGGACCAGCCCCAATCCAAGGGTTCCCTTCAAAGGGAAAAGGGATTGTGGAAAATTTGTCAGGGACGTTAAAACAGCTCCTAAACAGGCAGAAGGAAGAATCCCAACCTCTGAGCAGGCTTTTTCCGTGTTTTTCCTGGATTTNGAATAAACCAATCTCCTTATATTTAATTTTAATAAAAAGGAAAAAAAATGTGGAAATGAATGATTTTTATATAAAAATTAACCCAGCAGGAAAGTTTGGCCACAAAAATGTGGATTTTCCACCTTGGAAGTGTCCAAAGCCAGGTTGGATGGGCTTGGAATAACCTGGGATAGTGGGAGTGTCTCTTGCCCATGGATCTGGATGATCCCACCCAAAGCATTCCAAAATTCCAGGAAAAAAGTGAAGAATCTTCACCTGGACCTATGTCCTTTACCCAATAATTTTATTTTATTTTATTTCATTTTATTTTTAAATTTTATTTATTTTATTCTTTCCCTTCCCATTAAAATTATTCTGCATTATCACAGTGGTTTCCTGGTTTTCTTTTCAAGCTAAATTCTCCTGACTGGGAAATCTGGATAAATTCCAAATCCCTGAGGTTTTTTTGGGACCGGGGAGGTTTGAGAGCCGCCCTTGAATAATTGAATTTTGGAATTCCTCACCAGCCTCAGGGTGGGCTTCTCCTTCTGGGACCAGCCCCAATCCAGGGGTTCCCTTCAAAGGGAAAAGGGATTGTGGAAAATTTGTCAGGGACGTTAAAACAGCTCCTAAACAGGCAGAAGGAAGAATCCCAACCTCTGAGCAGGCTTTTTCCGTGTTTTTCCTGGATTTCACTTCCTCTGTGCCCGCCCTCCTCACCTGGGCATCCAGGTGGGAAACGGGAAGTTTTTCCACGCTCCCAAATCCCCGCAAACCTGTTCCTGCTGAAACAATCCCCTCAAATATTCCCCGCCTATGCACATTTAAATTTTTCCCTTTCTGTGAAAAATGTTTCCCTTTCTTTATGGGAGTTCCCACTTTGGGAGCTCCCATAAATCCCTTTGTTTACCCCATTTGCGTGTGCCCCACTTTCCCCGTCCCATTCCCGTTCCCGATCCCGGCTGTGGTTGATGTAACGATCCCAATGGTGATGTAACGATCCCAATATCTCGGAGGATCAGCCCGTGAGCTGTGGGCAGCTCACAGATCCCACACTTCTCGTTTGGCTCTTGGGAAAACTCCAGCAATGAGGTCACGGATGGGGAGGACCCCAAGACCTCGGGGTTGACTCATCGACCCCAGCAGCTCCACCCCATCCAGCTCCAGGGTTTGGACAATCTCCAGTTCCACGCAGGGCTCAGGAACAGGAGGAATGGGAATTATTCCTTTTATAGGTTTTGGAGGTTTTTTTCCCTTAAAGGAAGATCCCAGAGCTGCTGAGGTTGGAAAAGATCTCCAAGGCTGAGTCGCCCAATCCCAGACCAATGTCCAGGTGTTCCTTGGACACCTCCAGGGGTGTCCACTCCAAACCTCCCTGGGCAGCCCCTTCCAAGGCCTTTTCCCTTTTCCAGGAGGGATTTTCCCAAATTTCCCACCCTGAGCCTCCCCTGGCACAGCTCAAGGCTGTTCCCTCTTGTCCTGGCCCTGTTCCCTGGCTTCAGATCCCAAATCATCCTGGGAAGAGCCTGGAATTCCCCCCTGGAGTCTCCTCACTGATGCTTTTTGGAGAAGAACCACCAGCTTTTCCACCAAGACAGCTCAAGGCTGTTCCCTTTGGATCAAGCTGATCCCTTTTGGGTCAAGCTGATCCCTTTTGGATCCAGTTGATCCGAATTTTTTCCCCACAGATCTTGTTTGGGTCCATTCCATGTTGTTTTTTTCCCCATCAGTATTTCAAACAACCCTCAGCATTCTCCACTCATCTACCTAAGATTATTATTATTATTTTGATTTGCAGCCTGGAAAACCAAGCGTGCATCAGGAAACCCTGGATTTTTCCTGTCAATTTGACTATTTTCCCTGCTTTTTCCCCCTTTTCCCACCTCCCACAAACCCATCCCACCTGTTTCTCTCCCAGTGCTCCCATATTTTTTATGGCCTTGCACGGGCAGCTCGTCTGTTCCTCCTCTTCTGATCGTCACAGAGTGCTGGGATGGTTTGGGATGGAAGGTACCTCCAGGATGATCCAGATCCCTCATTCCCTTCCCAATATCCCATCCCACAACTCCTCCTCACAGGCCTTTCCCTTTCCCCTCTCCTGGCCCAGTAAAATACTCATTTATTAGGGGCAATCTGGTGCCCAAAAGTGACGCAACCTGCCCAAGGATTCTCCATGCAGAGGGTGGATCTGAGGCTGGGTCACACCCAGGTATTAATAGGGTTATTCCCAATAACCTGTCATTATATTCCCAATATTGCATGGCAGCAAAATCTGGGATGAGGTCAGGGAGATCAAGGCTTGGCCCAGGCCCAGGGGAAGGGACGGGGCTGCTTTTCCTCCTTGATTCCCTTTTCAGGCCCAAGAATCATAAAACCATGGAATGGTTTGGATTGGGAAGGTCCTTAGGGCTGCTTTTCCTCCTTGAATCCCTTTTCAGGCCCAAGAATCATAAAACCATGGAATGGTTTGTGTTGGGAAGGTCCTTAAAAATCACCTTATTCCAAATCCTTTCTGTTATCCCAGGATGCTCCCACCTGGCCTTCGACAATTCCGGGGATATGGCGGCCACAGCTTCTCTGGGAAATCCATTCCAGGGCTTCCCCACCCTCACAGGGAACCATTTCTTCCACAAACCCAACCTAAAATTCCCCTTTTTCAGCTTGAACCCATCCCCCTTTTCCCATAACCACAATTCCTGGTGAATTCCAGGAGCAAGGATAGCACTGGAATTTCTGACAGATTTTCATTCAAGCTGAACCTTTGGCCCTGTTGAGCTGGACTAATGCTAGTGCTGTACAAATAATCGCAGCTGGAAAAAATTCCGATATTTCCTCTGGATAACAAAACTCTGCACATTTTTTCCCTGGGAAAATTTTCTTTTTCCTCCTTAAATCCAACTATAAATTCATTTAACAAGATTTTGTGCCACCAGCTCTGGGTTTAATCCTTGAAGGAACTCAGAGGAAGCTGCCAGATTTTCTTGCTGAGACGAGCAGCTTTAATGAGGCAATGAAGGCAAATGAAGATTTAATTAATATCTTTCTCATTAATGGATGATTAAATTGGATCTTAGCACCACGCCTCGGTGAGCCATGGGGCGATACAGGAATGGGAATTCGCTCCATGGTGTTGGCTCATTCCACAGGCACTAATGAAATAGTAAAATCAATTATTTGCAAGGGTGGAACTTCTAAGATGCCCCAAATAACCCCAAACTTCTCCCATGAGCACCTACCCTCCTGAGGAGCAGATCCTGCAGCTCTTTAGATGCCCAGGATCCCGGAGGTTGGGAAAGAATTCCAAGGTTGTCGAGTCCAGGCTGTGTCTGATCCCCACCTGGACACCCAGACCAAAGTCCAGGAATTCCTCAGACACCTCCAGAACTCCAAACCTTCCTGGGCAGCCCCTTCCAAGGCCTTTTCCGTTTTCCAGGAGGAATTTTCCCAAATTTCCCACCCTGAGCCAGCTGAACAGCTTGAGGCTGTTCCCTCTTGTCCTGTCCCTGTTCCCTGGGTCCAGATCCCAAATCTCCCCTTGAAGAGCCCGAAATTCCCTCTGGATCCCCCTTTTCTCCAGGCTGAGCTGCCCAGTTCCCTCAGGATTTTCATACCCTTCTCCTGCTGCTCCAGCCCCGTTCCCATCCCTGGCCATGCTCCAGTTCCTCAGTGAAGGTCAAAAATCTCCTTCTCCTCAATCTTCTGGGGGTTTGGGGTTGGGCTGTGCCGTATCATCTCCTTCACCAGCCTTGCCCACACCTGGGGGATCCAGGACCTCAAAAAAGCCCCAGATGAGACTCTGGGGACTCTTGGGGATGGTTCTGTGCCTGATCCTTGGGGCTCCCTTCCACCTCGGGATATTCCGAGATCCTGGGAAGTCCTGGAGGTGACCCTGACCCGGAGAAGGCATTTGGGTGGTGGCCCCAGAGGGACACCTGGCCCAGCTTTTAGACAGACCCAAATCACGCCCAGGCACTCCAGGCTTCCCCCTCCCAGGGCTGCAATTCCACCTTCCCTCGAGTCTTATCCAGGGAATTACAGACCATTAGCTGGGTTTTGTTTCCAAGATGAAAGATTCCCAGGAAATTGGGGTGCCGTCATTATTCCCGAGCTCCCAGCAAAATCTCGTTGGGTGGTGGGGAAGAATTCCACAGTTCCGGAGTTATTTGTGTGTTTAATTCTTTAATCACCACCTTTCGTGGTGCTGGAGGTAAAAAAATGTCCCCAAACATCTCAGTGAGAGAGGAAATCCACATTTAATTGTCCTTAAATTCTTAGGGATGAGACTGAGATGTCCAGAAGGAAATGAGAGGCTGCCAAAAACTTGAATTTTTAATAGGATGAATTATCACATCAGGGGAAATCACATCAGAAATGTGCAGAAATGGACAGAAGTTTGATATAAATGGACATAAATTATCAGAAATGGACTGAAATGGAGAGAAATTAACAGAAATGAACAGAAATGGACCGAAATGAACAGACCTGAGATCCTGCTCTGGTCTGAGAATAAAACAAATCATTAACGAGCAGTTGGTGCTGATTTAATTTAATCCCATATTTCCTCTTCAATCTCACAATTATCCAATGAAAAAACACCCCAAAACATCATCCCTTTATTTGGAAATTGGATTCCAGATGAGAGCTCAGAAACTGCTCCAAAACTGAGATTCCAGGATCCAAACCAGCCTCAACTTCACGCAGTAATTCCCAAATTTCAGCCTATTTTCCTGCCCGGTGTTGTTGGTTGTTGCCTTCCAAGCCTGGAACTGCCCCGATAAAATCTGGGGGAAAATGAGGGTTGAGGATGGTGTTCTGCCCCCATCTGGGATGATGACACCGATGATTTCCTCTCTGCCAAGCGGCCTCGGAGCCCAATTTGGAAAATTATAGGGAAGAGCAAAGCAGCTGCAGCAGCTTCCTCTGATTTCATCTCCGTATGCAAAGCAGCCGGGAAGGATCAGAGCAGAGCCCTGGAATTCCTAAAGCCAGAAAATCAATTTACCAGCCACAACAACAACAACAACAACATCAACAACAACAACAACAGCATCAGCGTGCCAGGAAAAAACAGGATGAGGAATCTGCCAGGTAAATCTCGAGTTGGTTTGTTTGAGGTGAGTCTGGAGCTCCTCAGCATAAAGTACTGCTCTTTAAAGTTTATTTTTTTAATGTAAAAAAATATGTTGCTTTGTTGGGTTTTTTTTCCCCTGCAAATCCTTTGGGAAAAAAAAAAAAAAGTGCCAAAATTCCTGATTTTTAAAAAATTTAATTTATATTTCCAGAAGGATTTCTCTTCCAGCTGGGGAGTTTATCTCCTTAAAGAACTCTTTGATCTGAGGCAGGTTCAGGGCTTGTGAAAGGAGTTTTGGGCTTAGTGCCAGGGGTTTGCATCTGGGAGCTGATTTTTTTGGAAGGATCTCTGTGGAATATCAGGGCTGTGAAATTCCACCAAGGAAAGGATCCCATTAAACTTCCAGGGAAAAAACCCAATTCCAGAAACCAAACCCCAGGGATTTTTTGGCAGTTTTGTGTTTTAAAGCAGTTGTCTCTCCATTGGAAAAACCTCCAAGACAATGAGATGAGGTTCTTATGGACTTTTTTCAAATATTGGGTTTGGTAACTCCTGGAATTGCCTCAGCTGTCAATCACTGTAATTAATAGGTGCTCTTAATTGCCGCAAATTAAGTGAGTCAGACTGTTCTGTGCTGCTCATGTGTCTCCTCTGCTCATTAGATTGATTCCAGAGGCGTGAAATGTAAATAAAATAATTTATTTGGTGCTTTGTTTTTGTGTTTTCCTTTTGTTTTAATAATTCACCACAACTGAGAAGGAAGAGGGTTTTTTTTAATGTAAATGTGAGTGTGGAAATCACATTATCAGCATTTTCCAGACCCTGGGGATTTTTTTTGAGCTGAGTTTGTGGGCCTGGACGTCAGGTAATGTTTACTCTGAGTCCTCTAATCCTAAACTAAATTCCCCTCCTCATCTTGGCCTCTAAAAAACAGATCCCAAAGGAAAATTCAATTTCTTCCTGGTTTTTAGTATTTTTAGGTGTTTATTCTAAAGGGGGTGACCCTTGAGATGAGGGATTGCAGACAAAATATAAAATCCTGGGCAGGTGCCCTTTTTTAGCTGAATTTCTGATGGAATTCTTGTCCAGGAATTGCTTTGGTACCTCAAACTTTCTACTTGGAATGTGAAAAGGAAATCCTCTGTTCAGAGGACAGTTCCAAGAACAGAAATTCCATAAAAACCCGTGGAGTGAACACAAAGTGACTACAGACACACAAAATGAATATTTTAGGGCAAATCCACCTGTTTTAGGGCAAATCCCCCTCTGTGGATGGTGGGATTCCCAACAAAGGTCCTGGCTTTGTTGGGTTTTTTTTCCCCTGCAAATAGGCCTGGGGATTATCCCACATCCCCATGTGGGCCTGGGAATTTATGTCCCAGGTCAGAAATTCCATAAAAACCCATGAGGCGAACACAAAGTGACCACGGACACACAGAATGAATATTTTAGGGCAAATCCACCTGTTTTAGGGCAAATCCCCCTCTGTGGATGGTGGGATTCCCAACAAAGGTCCTGGAAGGGTGAAGCACCTGCAGCGCCCTGTGTAGGCCTGGGGATTATCCCACATCCCCATGTGGGCCTGGGAATTTATGTCCCAGGTCAGAAATTCCATAAAAACCCACAGGGTGAGCACAAAGTGACCACAGAAAGACAACATGAGTGATGGTGGGATTCCCAACAAAGGTCCATGGAAGGATTCCCAACAAAGGCCCTGGAAGGGTGAAGCACCTGCAGCGCCCTGTGTAGGCCTGGGGATTATCCCACATCCCCATGTGGGCCTGGGAATTTATGTCCCAGGACAGAAATTCCATAAAAACCCATGGGGTGAACACAAAGTGAATATTTTAGGGAAAATGCCCCTCAGTGGATTGTGGGATTCCCAACAAAGGCCCTGAAAGGGTGAAGCACTGTAGGCCTGCAATTATTCCACACCCCTGTGTGGGTCTGGGAATTTATGTTCCAAATCAGAAATTCCATAAAAACCCACGAAGTGAACACAAAATGACCATGCACACACAAAATGAAGATTTTAGGGAAAATCCCCCTCACTTTATAGGGAAAATCCTCCCTCCGTCCCCCAGGATGGAGAGATTTTTATCAAAGGCCCGGGAAGGGTGAAGCACCTGCAGTGCCCTGTGTGGGACTGGGAATTATCTCCTAATCCTAAGGTGTTATCAAAACGGTTGCGACAAGGGGAGGCAGCAGGGAAAACATTCCATTTCACAAGGGGTTGCGTCAAGGTGGCTCCCAATTTCCCTTATCCATGACAGGATATAAAAGTGCTCCTGACTGGCGGCCCTGGAGCTGCCTCTGCTGACTCGTTCTCCTCGCTGACTGGGTAAGTGAGATTTAACTGAATCAGCTCCTAATTAGAGGTAATTTGGTTTATGGGGAGCTTTGAACTGAGGTTTTATATCCTATCCTAAATCAGGGTAGAGTTTATTCTCCAAACCCGTTCTTGCGTGGGAAGTGGGGCTTGGGATTAAGGTGGAAAAAAGAGGGGAAAGGAATGGGAGTTATAAAAATCTTGATGGGATGAATTTTTAGGAATTGAGCATTTATTTACAGAGAAGGGTCACTCCAAACCCGTGATCAGGGTGGGATTGATTCCCAAAAGGAACAAGGAAAGGAATGAAGTGGGAGAAGGACAGGGAGGTTCTTCCCGGAATTCATTCTGGGAGTAGAGACAGGACAAAAATAGAGAGAAGCTTTGGGGTGACCCAATTGTGGCCTTCCAGGACCTGAAGGAGCCAAAAGGAACATGGGGAGAGACTTTTTCCAAGGGATGGAGTACCAGGAAAAGGGGGAATGGGTTCACACTGATGAACAGGAGGTTTAGATGGGATTTTAGGGATAAATCCTTCCCTGTGAGCGTGGGGAGGCCCTGGAACAGAATTCCCAGAAAAGCCGTGGCAGCCCCATCCCTGGAACTGTCCAAGGCCAGGTTGGACAGGGTTTGGGGTCTATGGAAAGTGTCCCTGCATGTGCCAGGGGTTGGAACTGGATCTTCAAGGTCCATTCTGTGATTCCACGGAGCACTAGAGAGGAGTGGGAACAGGATCAGAAGCATTTCCCCACAATTCATCTCCCTTGATTGGTGCAATTTATGGAAAAGCTGATTGTGCCTTAGAAATGATGATTTTAATTTTTTTTTTTTAACCACAAACTCATTTATTCAGATGATTTAATCCCACACATCTGCACCTGTCCATCCAAACATCATCCAGCAAATCCCCATTCCCAGCTCCCTTTCCAGCAAATTCCAAAAGGAATAATCCCCCATACACCTCCTGTTTCCTACTAGATATCTCAGCCTTATCCCTCAGAATTCAGGAACAAAACACACTTTGTTCACCTGGATTCCCTCTCTCACTGAGAAGTCTGGGGACATTTTTTACCTCTAAAAGGCGGCGCTTAAAGAATTAAACACACAAATAACTCCAGAACTGAGGAACTCTTCCCCATCCTTCCAATCCATCCTTCCCCATCCTTCCCAGGCTGTGCCTTCACCGGGCTGGGACCTTCTCATCCTTCCAGGCTGAATCGGGAACGATGTCCTCCTATGGCCAACTGCTCAGTGCCCGCTGTGCTTCGCCCTGCGAGGTGACATGCAGCCAGCCCTACGTAGATGCCTGCAGCGAGCCTTGTATCGCCTNCTCTACCGCAGCTCCTATTTCTCAGGCTACGGCAGGAATTATTATCCCTATTTTTCCCGAGGGTACTACAGGTCTCGCTACGGGAACTACGGGCCTTTTTAACCCTTTAAAGCTGAGGAATGTCCAAAGGAAAAATAGGATGTAGAGTAGTAGTTGAGAGCTAGGAATTCCAAGCAGTCTCTGCTCCAGCTGATCCAGTCAGAGCCGGGGTTGTTTGGATCTCGTTGTGCTTTATCCAAGGCTTAGGATCCCGATGTTCCCCCCCTTTGCCCCTCGCTCCTGTTGTGTTTTGTACTCCCTGAACCCGAAGAGTCAAACCAGTCATGGGACTTGGCTGTGAAAGTGTCCAGCTGGAAAAAGAATGTCTTGGAATGACTGCTGGACTGGAGTCCGGGCTGAAATGGGAATGCTGACATGGGAATGCTGAAATGGGAATGCTGACACGGAGATTCCGTTCTTTGTCTCTGCACTGCCTCATCCCACTTTTTGTTTGTATTAAAGCCCTGTTGCATCACAGCCCCAGGTTCTGGCTTTTATTTCACCACGGTTTCAGTTACAAACTGGTCTGAAAGAAGGGAATCCTTGTGCGGTAATTAATTCTCACCAGAGGGGAATTAATTCCACTTTAATGCAAATATAGTTAGTCTGAAATTCCTCAATAAACTATTTTCCCTTTCTGATCTATTCCACATTATCCAATAAATAACACAGAATAATTTCCAATAGGTTGGAAAACCTTTGGGATTGGACTGATGCAGCTCCCAGTTAAAACCAGTTTACCCTTGGAGCCAGGGTAATGGGGAATTGGGATGCTTAGGGGTGACCTCATTTTGTGGGGATCAAAGGTTGGACTTGATGACCTTGGAGGTCTTTTCCTGCCTAAATGATCCTGGGATTCCATGGAAAGGAAAACCAGGAAGCTGCCAATGCAATTTGGAAAGATTTTTATTAGGGTAAAGTAAATGAAATAGAACAAAACAGAGCAATTAATAGGTGGTCCCAGGACAGCCAGGCCACCCATGTGGGTGACAAAAGCCACTCCACAAGGTGAAGCAGGACCTTTACAGAAAGGGCCACATGGAATTCTGAAGAATTTCCACCTCACCAGAAAGGACACAGGACACGATTAATTAAAGAGTTCCAGGAGAGACGTCATCCCACGGAACGGTGTTTGATTGAAGATGAGGCACAGCAGGAAGAGATGTGGGCCTGCTTTTCAGGGAGCAGCCTCGGAATTCCAGGCCTGGCTGTGGATCTGGATGCTGGGTTTTCATCCTCTGGGTTGTTTGGCCTTAGGATGAGCCCCAGCTCCCCAAGTAGGATCCGCGGTGGCTGCTGTGGGACCTCTGGCTGTACGAGGAGCTCCCCATTCCCGAGGAGCCTCCGTAGCCATAGGCACCCCCATACCCAAAGGAACCCTTCACCCCCAGTGCGCCCCTGTAGCCACAGGACCCACGGGAATTCTGCATTCCATAACCAAAGGAACCCCCATATCCAAAGGGACCCCCAATCCCCGAGGAGCCCCCGTAGCCGAAGGAGCCCCCAGATCTGAGGGAGGGTCCCACTCCCACCATGCTCCCAGCCCCAAAGGAGCCCCCCACCCCAAAGGACTCATCAGAGATGGTTTGGATTGGAGCATCAAAAACCATGGGATGGGACGCTCCCACCACGCTCTCCTGGGAGCAGGTGCTGAGAGTGGGGCCCGGGAAGGTGAGGACCACAGGAGGAGGGAACACCACGGCTCTGGAATCTCCACAGGAGGTAACGCAGGAATCCAGGTTCCTGCTGTAGGCACAAGGCTGGGAACAGGCCACCTCGCAGGCTGGCAGGCACTCGGAGCCGACGTTCGACATCATTCCTTGGGATTTGGGATCAAGCTGGGAGAGGAAATGTGAGGTCAAGGAAGCAGCACAGTCAGGCCACAGGTTCCCAGTATGAACCAATTTTACTTTGTCCGTCTCCAGCTGCTCCCAGATCAATCCTCCCTCACAGATTCCCATTTTTCCTGCTATTTCCTTCCTTCCTGACCTGTTTGAGGCTTCTCAGTTCTCCCTTTCCTACCACCAAATCTCTTTTTCTTCTGAATCTCTCTCTCAAAAAAAAAAATCTTCCCTTTTTCTCTGGGGCTGAACTGTTGATCCTTAAACAATTCCTAGCCCAGAATAGTCCCATTAATTCCCTTTTCAAGAAGATCTACAGGAAGATTTGCCTTCAGAAAGTCCCCAAGGAAAATCTTCCTTGCTCTGTTCTTCTCTTTCCCCCAAATTTTCTAAATCCACTTTTCTCTCCCTCAGCTTTTCTAAAACTTTTGGGATTTTGCAAGATAAAAAAGAAGACATTTGAAAGTATTGAGGAGTACAATGAAGTCAGACTTACCTCGTTGACTTGGAGGGAATAAATCAGTGGAGCTGCAAGGATGGAAGGCTTCTCAAGTGTCTCCCCTTTTATTCCATTTTCAGACAATAAGGAGGATGTGATGTCACCCATCATTTACTAAATTCTTATCACTTACAAAGAAAAAGATCCTCTTAAGCCTCACCATTGTTTTCATTTCAGCTGGTAATTACTGATCATTTCCAGCCCTGCTTTGAGTGACACAAACCCAACACCCAAAAGTCTCCTTTTGTCTCCAACTTCATGGAGGAAAATCCTTTCAGCATCATTCTGGTTCCAAAAGAAACAGGAGTTGATCTCTGTGTTTGTTTTCCTTCAGTGACTCGCAGGAAGGTGGCTCCCCTCATGTCACTCACACAATTGGGCCGTAATCCTCAGATTTGGGTGAAATCCCTCCCGAACATGATCATCCGACCTTGGGTGGGGGTCAGGGCCCTTTGCAACCCCTCCTGCATCCATGGATTGAGGGGATGAGACAGCAAAACACATTTCAAAGGCATTGAAGTGACATGTGAAGTCCTCTAAGCCCTGAAACCTCTGAGTAATTTTAATCAAAACTCATTTTGGGGATGCTGAGCTCAGCGTTGTCACAAGGATGTCACCAGTGCCACTGCAAGGGCACAGCCCAAGATCACCAGGCCTTTGTGCCCCAAGGTGGATCCCAAACTTGGAATCATCTTGGTTGGAAAAGCCCTCCAAGGTCGTCAAGTCCAACATTTGAGCCATCACCACCTGGTCACCCAGACCAATGTCCAGTTGTCCCTCAGACACCTCCAGGGAATGGGGACTCCAAATCCCCCATGTCAGCTCCTTCGAAAGCCCTTTCCATGAGGAAATTCCTTCTGAAATTTTTCACAAATGTGTTTGACCTTCAAAATTATCTCATCATCAGGCCAAGCTGTTCTTTAGTGCAGACTTGCAGGGTTGATCTGTCCAGGCCTCACTTAAATCATTAATGAAAAATAACAGGCAGGGGTCAGGTTCCATTGTAAACCCAGTCATCCCTGGGATGTTGCACAGGAACCGGGCTGTAAAATTCCCACACAATGAAAAAGCCAAATTTATGATATGAGAGTCAGATTGTATATGTCGAGGGTTGATTTGCTAATTGGAAACTATGAAAATAATTACAGGCGTCACACAGAGGAAAAAAATCAGAATTTGGTAAGGGTGAGAGATTTTATGGGATGCTTCATACCCCAGGAGCTGCCTCCAAAGAGGTATAAAAGCAGGAACCTCTCAGGAGTCTCCTCAAACCTTCTCCTGACTTCTCCTGCTACTCCAGGTGAGTTGGATTTAAGCTGATCTTTGCTCTCTCTCATTCTCTGTAGCGACAGTTTTTAAAAAGGACTCGTTCCTTGATTTTGGGCATTTTAGCCAGGAGATGTGGCAGTGAAATCCTTCTTTTCATTGGAGTCTTACTGCAGTCACTTGGAAGAAATCAATCTGATATTTAAAGATAGAATTTTAGGAGTTATTTGAATTTTTCTTGTGGCTTTTCAAAGCTTGAGGTGCAAATTTAAAGCTTAAGTTTACTGAAAAACCAAATCCAAGGTGTCTTCTACAGGGGAGGGAGAAATGGTGTCCCAGGACAGGAGGATTTGAGGGAGGAGGTGAAGCCACACCTCAATCCTGTGGCCAGTTCTTGGTTCCCCAACTCAGGAGGGTCATTGAGGGGCTGGAGCAGCTGGAGAAGGGAATGGAGAATCCTGAGGGAGCTGGGGGGGCTCAGCCTGGAGAAAAGGGGGATCCAGTGGGAATTTTGGGCTCCTCCAGGGGGGATTTGAGATCTGATCCCAGGGAACAGGGACAGGACAAGAGGGAACAGCCTTGAGCTGTGCCAGGGGAGGCTCAGGGTGGGAAATTTGGGAAAATCCCTCTTGGAAAGGGCTGCCAGGCCTTGGAAGGGGCTCAGGGAAGTTTGGAGTAGCCACCTCTGGAGGTGTCCGAGGAAGGACTGGACACTGGTCTGGGCGACCAGGTGGGGGCTTGGGCACAGCTGGGACTCGATGCTCTTGGAGCTCTTTTCCAACCTCCGGGATCCTGGAATTCAGTGAGCAGGAAGGACAAGGACCTCATTTGCTGTCCCTGACATTCCCTGACTCCATCTTCTCTTTCCCAGCTCCTTCTCCAGCCCTGAGAACCATGAACTGCATCAGCTCCCGGTGCCTGCCCGGCTGCGAGGTGGCGTGTCCCGAGCCTTGTGCCTACAGCAGAGGCCTCGGCCCCTGCGTGGCCTCGTGTGGGGACTCCACGGCCCTCGTCTACGCCCCACCTGTGTGGATCACCTTCCCCGGCCCCATCCTGAGCTCCTGCCCCCAGGAAAGCATCGTAGCATCATCCATGCCCCAGCCTTCCGGTGGTTCCTCCTACGGCTCAGGGATGGGAGGCTACTCTGGTGGCCTGTCCAGAATTGGGGGTTCCTATGGATCTGGGGGCTCCTATAGCTCTGGGGGCTCCTACGGATCTGGGGGCTCCTATGGATCTGGTGGCTCTTATGGATGTGGGAGCTCTTCTGGGGGCATGTCAGGGAAGGTGGGCTCCTCCTCGGGGGGCTGCTACCTCAGGAAGTTCTACACCAGCAGCAGCCGTGGATCCCGCCTGGGAAACTGAGGCAGCTGAAGATCTGTAGGCCCAGGAGACAGAACCCCACGATCCAGACCCGCAGCTGGGACCGGCTTTTGGAGATGGCAAAAGCATCAACAGGAGCCACCCTGGCTCAGGACGTCTGGGAACTGGGCCCACACCTCTTCCCTGCATTTCCCCTTTGTCTTTAATTAACAACAGCCTCTGTTAATCACCCTTTAGTGCCAGCTCCTTCTTTCCATTGTGCCAAGAGAAGAAAAACAGAACAGCTTGAAAGGCCTGGCACGGAGTTTGTCAGTGCAGCCCTGACAGGAGAAGAACAATGGGTGGAAGGTGGATTCTTCTTGGACAGTGGGCTGAAGGGAAGAAGTGTCTGTTTGGTGTCATTCGTAGTGTATCCTATTAAAATCATCCTGCATCATCACATTTTGTTGGGATTTCCTTTCTCTGCGGGGCCATTTCAGTCCCATCCTCTCCTCTACCTCCCTAGGCTTCCTCGAGCTGGTTCCATGAGCAGCGATTATGGGGTTTTATGGTAATTGGGAGGTAATTGTTTAATTAATCGGGGTTGTGAAACGGAGGGTTGGATGAGCACCCAAAATTCAAGCACAAAAGGGTTCAGTTGTTCTCTGGGGGGCATGGAGGTCTCTGGAGATGATGACTTTGAGCTGCAGGATGAACAAGTGAGCAGTGGGATGTGGTCAGCTGACGGCTGGAAAGCCACAAGGTTTTTATTTTACACCCTGGTTTAGCTCAGCTCCTCCCTCCTGAAGGATTCTGTTTGTTCCTGGAATCATAAAATCCAGTCCCTTGAGGCTTGAAAAAATCTCTAAGGTCATTGAGTCCCATCTTTGGTCCATGTCCACCTCCCACCAGACCTGTGCCATGTCCAGTCCTTCCTTGGACACCTCCAGGGGTGGCCACTCCAAACCTCCCTGGCCACCCTTTCCAGGAGGGATTTTCCCAAATTTCCCACCCTGAGCCTCCTCTGGCACAGCTCGAGGCCATTCCCTCTTGTTCTGGCCCTGTTCCCTGGGAGCAAAGCCCAGCCCCATCCATTCTGCCACCATATTTAGAACCAGTTTTTAGGAATTATCGTGATTCCCTGCAGAATTCTGAGGTTCAAGAAACCTGAACACATTTTCAGGAGTATTAAAGAACGCGAACCAAGATGAAAATGTCAGGATGGGGATGGGAACCAAAGGGAATCCACCAAGGAACCTCTCCTTGATTTCTGAGCTGCCACTCTGAGCTGGCAGCACCAAATGCTTCAAGATGTGGAGAAATTTCTCCTGGCTGTGGCATCATCAAAGGGCTGCTTTTATATGACAGCAAAATGTCACCGGGCTGTGCAAGAGAGGATTTCCCAAGGGAGGAGTGACACAAGAGCTCAGATCCCGCCTGGTGCTGTTGTTTTCTGTCGGGATGGGAACACAGAGAGAACCCTGGGTGAGCCCCAGGTCTAAAGATGTGCCAAAGGTGACCTAAAACTCAGCTTTACTCCCTTGGAAAACATGGGAGGGAGAGCAGGAACCCCCCCAAAAAAAGTTTAAAATATGTTTTTAATACTTTTTATTGCACTATAGAATCCTTAATATTTATTAAATCAAGGAGGATGAACTGAAATATGGGAAATATCAAGAAAAATAAGTTGTCCATATGAGAGATTCCTGCTTGCAAAATAAAATTTTTTGCTCTCTGTTTAAGCTGAAAATGGGTTTAAAAAATTGAATTGACAGCTCTGGAGGTAAATAGAAAATTAGATGACACATGACTAAAGTTGCCTAAACTCCCCATATGCCTAAAGAGGTTTAGGAATTTTAATCTGCGATTAATTTAATGATGGCACACAATAAATTCATCAGCTCCAAGCAAAAACTTAATGAGGCTGAAGGAACAGGCTCAATTGGAAAACAATTAGATAATTTGTTTGCAATCATGGTGAAGTTCTGGAGAGAGGAGGCAAAAAATCCCACAGAATTCCAGTTCAGCAAATCCCAGAATGTGTCACAGGGTGAAACCAGAGCTCCAAATTCCTGTTAAAGTGGCCTAAAAGTGACTCCAGAATTTAGGAGAGGAGGATTTCAGCTGGCTTTGGGCAAAGTGGTTTCCAACCGAAGGATTTGTAGGAGAAAAGGTGAGGCAAAAATAGGAATATAAAAGAGATTTAGTGGGAAATACTGGTGGTGGAAAATTTGTTGTTCCCTCCCTCAAACCCAATGCTGAGTGGGATAATTGGGTCTGGTTCTCATCCTGGAGCCTCCAACCCGCCCAAATTCCTGAATTAGGCCAAAAGATGAGTTGGAAAAGGAGTTACAAGGAAAAAAAAAGCCAACAATGGGAATTTGAATGCAACAGAACTTTAATGGTAGGGAAGGATTCAGGGCAGAGTCACAGGCAGGGAGCACAAAGGACAATTCCCAGGGCTTTGGGAAGCGATGCAGATCCACAAAGGCTGGAGAAGGCAATTCCTGGGATGTCCCTGGCTTGC
>VXBC01001362.1:0-16075 GCA_013399945.1 Ploceus nigricollis | reverse complement strand
CGCAATTCCCGGTGGGATCTCAGCACAGCAGAGCAGAGGGGGAGAATCAAACACCAGGACCCAAAATGAAGAATTTTAGGGTTCATTTGGGTTGATCCCACTGGGTTTCTCCTTTTGCCCTTTTAGGACGGGGAGGTTGGGACAGGGATTTCCAGGTGTGGTCGGGGTAGGAGCAGCTCCGGGGAGTTGTGGCCCCACAATTTCTCCTTCCCCGTTTTTTCCTAATCCTGGCTTTGGTTTCGGTGAATCCTCTTAACTGTAAATTCCAAGGGTTGGGAAAACTCAGGAGAACCCCAGGAAAAGCTCCCTCAGGCTTCCTACTCTAACACTTACCAATGGAAAAAATGGAATAAAACTGACATTTTGGGACAAAATTCTCAGGGCTACTCAAAACCCCATTGTTCAGTTTATAGCTCCATAAAGGGAAGGGATTTTGTGAGGGGGAAAAGCTCACTTCTTGAGGAAATTTGGGAATAATGTTGGGTATGGAAAATGGAGACACAACAGGAAATGTAATCCATGAATGACTGGAGAGGGAGGAATCTGAGGAACAAATCTGCTGAAGTTGCAGCCAGACATCTGCCTCAGCTGGAGCTGCATCTGGACATTCCCAGGTTTTCCAGGGGTGATGCAGGATCCCCTCCCTGACCTGGCTCACCCCAGTCCGTGAATCCTCCTCCCTCAGCAGCGCTGATCCCACAGATTCCTTAAAAAGTGGACGTGGATTTCTCCTGGAAAACTCTCAAGTTACTCCCCCTGGACATTTCATGAAGCTGGGAGTGTTCATGGACCAGGGGGATGGGAAGGAGCTCTTCCCATTCCCAAATTCCGTAGGAAGGCACCTGTGGACGAACGTGCCTCGAGTCGGAGTCACCAGAGTCACTGTGGGTCAGTAATTGGAGAAATTGCACAATTCCCATTTCCTCGGAAAAAGCGGGGTGGGATCCGCGCCATGTCAGCACCTCGTGTTGATGGATCAAGCTCTGAGCAATCGTGAGGCAATCCCAGAAGTAGGAAAAAGCAACAAAGAAAATGAAAAAAAATAAATCATTACTGGGCCTGAGTAATGCCAGGGATGTAACAACAACAGTAATAATTGCTGAGCGAAATAATCGCTTTATCTGGGCCAGTGAGAGGTGGAGGGAATTTTTCTTAGATCATTCATCAGCCGTGGATGTTTCAGCTCCAGCTGATTGCCCAAGAAAAGGTATAAAAACCCTCTCGACTCTGGGCTGCTCCAGCAAACCCTCCTGAGTCGCTCCGAGCTCCAAAGGGGTAAGTCCGAGCCTGGAATTGTTCCTGGAACTGTCGGGATCTGAACTGAGCTTTGCTTGGATCCAGAATTGTGGGGCCAGCAGGGCCAGGGCAGGGATTAGGGTTACTGCTCATTTTGGGGTTTACTGTTCATTTTGGGGGTTACTGTTAATTTGGGATTTACTGTTAATTTTGGGGGGTATTTCTGTATCAAATTGACTCCATAATTAAGAGTCGAGAGACATAGGAGACAAGGGCATGAGAAGATGGAAAACCCCAAATTTTGAGCCTCTTTGTGATCTTTTTGCTGTCCGTTCTTTCTCTTCCCAGCCCAGCCTCCATTAAATCGGTCTTTGACCTTCCTGCTGCCTCGGCTTTGTGGTTCCAGACCCATCCTCAATCCCAGAAGATGTCTTCCTACAGAGAGAGCTCCAGCTCCCGCTGCCTGGCCCCCTGCGGCATCTCCTGCCCCCAGCCCTGCGCAGACACCTGGAACCAGCCCTGTGTCACCTCCTGCGGGGACTCGCGGGCTGTCATCCACCCCCCGCCCGTGGTCATCACCTTCCCGGGGCCCATCCTCAGCTCCTGCCCCCAGGAGAGCATCGTGGGGTCCTCGGCGCCCTCAAACTTCCTGGGATACGGAAACTTCCTGGGATCTGGGGGTTCCTACGGCTCCTACAGTTACGGGAGGTCCTACTCTTCCTACGGATCCTCTGGGAGCTGCAGACCCTGTTAAACATCCCAGGAATGAGCAGGAAGGAGCCAAGAGCCACCACGGAGCCTCCACAAATCCCGGCAGTTCCCGGAGCATCCCCAGCCCCAAATCCCGGCAGTTCCTGGAGCATGATCAGCCCCGCGCTTTTATGTAAATTCCCTTCTCTATTTCTTTTTTTTTCTTCCCCCCCGCCGCGGGTCCTGCAAAAAAACGACCTCGGAATGTTCCTATCCATGATCCCTGGCTGGCTGAAAGTGGGATTAGGTCGTGTCACCTTCCCACGCCTGAACACCCAGGAGTCACCCCTGTGGAATGCCCAGCCCTGGAGCGATTCTTTCCTTCATTTCCCCCGGGATTTTCCATCCCCACCGTGATATTTCGCTTCCTCCTTTCTCATTAAACCATTGTGCATCAAAATCCAGAGTTTTCCTGTGGTTTTTAGCCATAATTTTGGGGGTTTTCCGCTAGTCTGGGTGAGCGCGGCAGCTTCTGATGCCTTTCCACACCCGGAAGGTGCCCAGGTCCTTTTGGCGGTGACACAAAGTCATTCCATGAGGGATAAAGAGGTTTTGGAACTCTCCCAATCCCATTGCGATCTTCCCTCAGGGCAGGCGTGGCTGTTCCCTGTTCCCAAAGAAAGTCAAACACGGGTGACTCGGATTATTTGTGTCTCAATGCCTGCCCCGGGCTGCGATTTAATTACATCCCCACACGGTAATTTTACGGTTTTTTCATTGTTTAAAAACAGCCTGGGGGGGGAAACTTTCCTTGGAAAACTTCCCCTGGAAATTCCCACAGGAATTTTTACCTGAAAGGCAAATTTTTGGTGGAATTCTGTGAGTTCCTTGAACTTTCCCATAAAATTAAAATAAATTAGAGAGTTGTTAAAGTGCTCCCTGCAGAGCAGCCCACTCTCCCCTGGGAGGGTGGGGAAATTCTCTTTTCCGGGGAATTTCTGGCTGCCCCATCCCTGGAATTGTCCAAGAACAAGTTGGAGCAACCTGGGATGGGGGAAGGAGACCCTGTCCATAAATCAAAGATCTTCCAGGTCCCTTCCAACCCAAACCATCTTCTGGTTCTATGAAACCTCGAAGGACAATTCTTTAACCTTTAATTCCTTAATTCTCCCTGGGCTTGGAAAGAAAATAAACAAACACAGGGAAAATATCAGAAAATGTCTCAAAGTTTAGAGGGTTTTCTCCTCCTTTTCCGTCTCTGTTTTGGAGTAGCCTCTGGTCCTGTGACCCCTGCTTATGGAGCCGATTTGATACAAAAATCATCATTTTCTGGCCACTGCAACAGTGTCTGACTGTGGCATTTCCTGAAGTTCTCGGGGACAAATTGAAGAAGAACAGGACAGAAAAATTCCGATGGCGGCAACTGAGGCTCCTGATCCACCTGCCACCCAAACAGGGAATTCCCGGGAGCGGGGAGAAAACTCTGAGGATGAGAAAAACTCGGCTCTGAACCCCAGAGGTCACTGCACCCTTGTCTTACCCCGTGCTCAGTGCCAGGATAGGGAAGTGCTGTTAATTGAGATGCAATCAGCAGCTGACTCATTAAAGGCGTTGCAAACGCAGCCTGAGCCGAATCCCAGCGCGGAGCAGATCCCGATGCCAATTAAACTTCTCGTGTTTGATTTCCATACTTTATTTAATGGTTAAAACGTTTATTTAATGGTTTTTAGGTGCTCCGAGCTGGCAAAATCTTTATTTAATGGGTTTTTAGGAGCTGCAGGCTGGCAGTACCTTTATTTAATGGGGTTTTAGGTGCTCCGGGCTGGCAAAATCTTTATTCAATGGGTTTTTAGGTGTGCCGGGCTGGCAATATCTCTATTTAATGGGGTTTTAGGTGCTGCAGGCTGGCAGTATCTTTATTTAATGGGTTTTTAGGTGCTCCGGGCTGCCAATATCTTTATTTAATGGGTTTTTAGGTGCTCCGGGCGGCAAATTCCCTGCAGGCACAAAGGCCCAGGGATGTGCCCTGCTGGATTCCAGCGTCCTTCCAGGGCCAGATTCCCGTGGGATTGGCAAAGGGAGGATTTGCCATTTTTCTCATTTTGCTATTGGAGGAGCTGCACTTCAATGTTTTTGGGTGTTTTAAATTAAATTCCCCCTCAGGCACACCGAAGAAAAGCTTATTTTTTAGCTTTTTCCCTTATTTTTTTTTTTTTTAAACCCCAAATAATTTAATAAGAATATCTGGAATCTTTGATGTTTGCAGTGTTCAAGGTGCTTTGAGCAACCTGATCTAGTGACAGAAAACCACAGGGGTTGGACTGGATGACCTTTGGAGGTCCTTCCCAATCTAAACCATTCCTTGATTCCATAATTCCTTGTTAAATAAAAAAACCAGAATAATTCTACCTGATAAGTTCCCCATGTCATGTCAATTTTGCCCATGGCCTTTTCCAACCTTAATGACACTGGAATTCTGTTATTTTAATTTTTTTTAACATTCAGAGGATGGAAAGCTGCTCCTGAGGAGTTTTATTACAGAAACATTGGGAAAATCAAGTAAACTAAGGCTGTGCTCCTCCTCAGGGAGCAGCTCAGACCTGCCTGTGGGCAGATCAGTGGGTGAAGGGAAAAAGGGGGAAAAAAGGGGGAAAAAAGGGAAACCACGAGGCTGCTGTGTGATGCAACAAAGTTTTAATGAGCGAGAAATGCCCCTTTGCAAAGCCAGAGATCACAGAACGCGGAAAATCCACTCCCGGACAATTCTGGGGAAAATCCATTCCCAGACAATTTCGGGGAAAGTCCAACCAAAGTCCTGCTCTGAGATGTCCTCAGCCGGCTTCTCCTGGCTGTTGTCCGAGGATATTGGTCATTGTGGGTGAAATCCATTGGGAATGGGCTGTCCCATGTTGGTCCAATAAATCGGGAATGCCGGAACAGGCAGCGAGAGCAAACAACGAGGAGGTGCCAAACAAGAAGTAGGAGAAAGATCGGGAATGCGAAGGGGGCCGTGGAAACGCCAACCCCTCATGCTTGTGGCCGTGGATTTGGACATTCCCGGGATTCCCTGAAGGCTCCGGTGCCCTCAGCAGGGCCCGCAGGAGCCACGGAGGAGGCGGCTGAAGCGGCGCGACGCGGAGGGGCTGCAGGAGCCGCTGGCCAGCGCTGAGATCCCATATCCAGAGCGGATGCCGTATCCCGGGAAAGCCCCGGAGCCGTAGAGACCCCCAAAACCCAGGGAGCCCCCAAAGGCCGGTGCTCCAGCAGATCCCACCACGGCCTGCTGCGGGAAGGAGCTGAGGATGGGGCCGGGGAAGGTGACCACCACTGGGGGTGGCTGGATGAGGGCGGTGGAGTCCGGACACTGCCGGACGCACGGCTCGTTGCAGCTGTTGGCCACAGGCTGTGGGCAGGAGATGCCGCCGGTGGTGGGGCAGAGGTCGTAGCAGGACATTTCCTGGCAGGGGTGGAGGTTCCTGGAATGCAGAGAAGGAGCTGCTGAAAACCGAGGATCTACGGAAGGGGCAGGTGGAGTTTTGGGAGAGCTGGGAAATGGGGGAAAACATCCTGGGGGGAAAAATTGGGATGGGACAGGAGAAGGTTTGGGTTGGGAGAGGTGGGATGGGATGGGAGATGGAAATGGGATGGAGAGGGAAATGGGATGGGATGGAGATAGAAATGGAGTGGGATGGAGATGGGGTGGGATGGAGATGGAATGGAGCGGGATGAAACAGGATGGAGATGAGATAGGACAGAATAGGATAGGATGGACATGGGATAGGATGGAAGGAGCACAGTTACTTCATCAGATAAAAATATGGATTTAAAACATTTTTCCACCTGGATATCTGGGCATAAAAGCCTTTGGTTTAATGTTTTTTTCCAGTAAAAAAGTAGAAATATTATTTTATTCACTGGGTCAGAGCACGAGTCTACTTTCCTTCTTTTTGGCTCTGGTGAAGATAACTAAATAATTAAATATTTTTATATTTTTATATATATAAATGACTAGAATTAAAATTATCTCTTTCTTCAGCTGGATCGTTTCACAGCTCAGGGCATGAACAAATTTCCCTGATTCAGTCATGGACTGAAATGCAGGAAAATACAGCATTTTAAAGCTTGCACTATCCTGAATTTTCGTTCTGCTGTCAGTCCAAGAATGGCCAAATACGAATAACAGGGGGGTAAAATCATCCCTAAATAAAAAATGCTTCAAATGGATTTGTCTCCTAAAGCCTTGCAGTAAAATACTTGCCAGAATACTGCAAAAATGAAAATTTAAAGAATAAAAAGAAGAACAGAGGCAAAATAAAGCCCTGAAAATAAATGTAACAGTTGCAAACAGTAACTGGAATAAAAAATCAAAGAGCAAAAGCATTCTGGAGCGGGGAGAGGATTGAAAAGGCATCGGACTTACCTGATGGAGAGGAGAAAAGCAGGAGAATGATGGAAAAGCTGCGCAGAGTTGCTGCTTTTATACCAACCCTGGGATGCCCCGGGGCTGAACACGCCGAGCCCGGGAGTCGCCACCTCGGACGAGCCCCAATCACTCCCCAAAGTGACGAAACTCTCCTCGCTTTGCAAAACCACCCTGAATCTCTGCCCAGCACATTCCAGCTGCCGGCTCCCTTTCATCTCGGAATCTGATGGAGCAGCAGATCCCTCCCAGCGGGAATTAAATCCCATTTGCTGAGCTCTTCCTTCATTTGCTTCATTAATGATTTTAATCGGAGTCAGAACCTGCCGCAGTGCACATGTTTGGGGGTTTGGGGCTCCGGATCCCGGCTATCGTCACTTCTGCTCCCGGATTTTGCAATGGAATGCTTGGGGCAGTGCAAGGAGCCTCCTGATGGGTTTTGCACCCGCAGACACAAACCTCAGGTCGTTGTGTGAATCGTGGATTTGCCCGCTGGGATTGGGAAATTCCCAATTTTCCTCAGTGCAGAAAACACAATATTTTAGTACCTAAAACAGGGCTTAAATCAAAGCTTGGTGTTTTTTTTCTGGAGCGATATCAGTGTTTTTTTTCACAGATGAACATCGCCAGGTTCCACCTCAAAACCCCTCATTTGCTGTGGATGAGTTATTAAATAAACACATACCTACCAAAGTTCCACTGAAATTGGGAGGTCCTTTCCCCCAAACTTTGGGATGTCCCCAGCAGATTACAGGAATAATTTTCCCAAAAAAGTGTCCAAATATTTTTTGGGTGTGTTTTTAAGCACTTCCCAAACCCTCCTTAATAGTTTATGAGTGAAATGGGGTGTGATTATTGCAATATACATATGTGGTTGTGTTCTAACAGACCAGCATTTTGAAACATAATTAAAATTAGTCTTAAAATTATTATTAAAAATAAAACATTAAAAAAAAAATTGTCCAAGTGAACTCTTCCTGTTCCCTTCACCAACTCATGGCTTCTCACCTCAGTGGATTTTCTCATCTAATTTAATTTTTATTTATTTGTGTGAGTTTCTTCTTCAGTGCCGATGTTTTAACTCACATTTTCTCTGTTTATAGCCTGGACATCTGTGAGACAAAACACAGATCTGGATGTTTAAAAAATATCTGTAATTTCCTCTGAAAAGTTCTGAATGGTTTTGTCCAAATCCAAATTCCAGCTACACATAAAAGTTGCTGATTTCACAAGGAAGGCACCAAGGTTTTCATCATTTTTTTATCTACCACAGGCGAAGAAGGAAAGAAAAAATCTTGCACCTTCAAGCAGATGAAAATGATGATTAACACCTGAGCCAGCATCATTATGCCAGCTAATGAGAGGTGAATAAATGAAGCAGCAGAATCCGCGCTGTCATTCTGAGTGTATTTCATGGAACCTTACCAGGCGTGAACCTCAGCCAATTAAAGTGCTGAGATGAAAGAAATCTTTGGGTTGTAATTTGCATTTCGTGCAGCGTCAGAATTTGAATCAACTCATAAACAGAAACATTGAGCAAAACTCTTGCGTCACCGCAAGGCGACCCAGGCGTGATAAATGCATTAATAGGAGCCTCGCGGTCTCCAGCAGCTCAGAGGACATATCAAAAGCCCCTCCTCGAAACTGCCTGGAGTGTCACAGAATCCCAGAGTTATTTAAGTTGGAAAAGAGCTCCACGGTCACCAAGTCCAGCTGGGACCACCCCCCACCTGCTCATCCACACCAATGTCCAGGAATTCCTTGGACAGTCCCAGGGGTGGCCACTCCAACCCTCCCTGGGCAGCCCCTTCCAAGGCCTTTCCAGGAGGAATTTTCCCAAATTTCCAGCCCTGGCACAGCTTGAGGCTGTTCCCTCTTGTCCTGTCCCTGTTCCCTGGGATCAGATCCCACATCCCCCCTGGCAGATCTCAAATTCCCCCTGGATCCCCCTTTTCTCCAGGCTGAGCCTCCCCAGCTCCCTCAGGATTCTCCATTCCCTTTTCCAGATGCTCCAGCCCCATTCCCTTCCCTGGACATTGTCCAGCCCCTCCATGTCCCCCTTGCCATGAGAGGCCTAGAGCTGGACACCCGATTTTCTCGTTTCCGTGAGATTTCCAAGCTTTTTCCCTTGTCCCTCAGAAGGTTCTGCTGGGTGATGGCCATGCTCGCGTCACCTGATGATTGTCACACTTCCCGATGACCAACTCAAGGATTGCCCTAACCCGAGGGTGGTGGCTCAGCCACCATCCAGTGTTGTCATGCAGATCCTTTGTCCCTTCCCTCTGGAAACACCGCGGGATCTCCGTTAGATCCTGGCTTAAACCCTGCTCAAGGGGTCCTTTTGTAACCTGAGCTCTTCTTACCCTTCTCTTAACCCCCACAGATTTTCTGGCAGATTTTTCAGGTCCTGGCAGGAGGTAGGCAGACTTTCTGACTGATTTATCAGGTCCTGGCAGGAGGTATACAGATTTTCTGACTGATTTATTAGGTCCTGGCAGGACATAGACCATTGACTCCACCTGTCACTTGGATACCACTGGGAAAGCTCTGGGTTCTGCTGGGAGTCATTCAGTTTTGCAGCAGGTTTTGCCTTTTTTAATTCACGTTTTCCCTTCAGTTTTCTGGTCAGAAGTTCTCAAAACATGGTGATGTTCAACAAATCTTTTTGCTGCAGGAAAATGCGTACCCTGAGATCTTTTGGCAGCTGAACCAGATAAGATAAACTCCTTGTGAGATAAAGATCTGCCTGAATCAGGAGGTGGCTTTGTGCTTTGCTGATGACATAAGAAGATAATGACATTTATGGTGCAGTGCTTTAGGGTTTTAGGCTACTTATAAAATATGGACACAAATTCTATTTCTCTTTAATGTGTAAATAAATTAAACCCATGGTCTTGACAATCTTCAAGGCTCTTCCAACCCAGTTCTGTAATTCCATGACCACTCGTGAGGTCCTTGTTGTGGATTTAAAGAAGTTCCCTCTGCACACAGGGCTCAACATGTAGAGGAAACTTCTGCTTAGTTTTAGCCACCATGCTGTGACCACGTTGTAATTCCGTAAATGTAAATTTACTGAAATTGTAAATTCATGGGTAAAACAGCCCCATAGAAGGCTCTCCATGGAGACTTTCCCCTCTGGGCAGAATTTGCTCAATGTTTTTGCAGCCTCATGCAGAGCAGGGCACTTTACCCAGCAAGGTTGGCAAACTCAGGGTGGGTGAGGACACAAAAGCCCAACACGAGGATTTTCAGTGATGCAACAGTTTTAATGAGAATGTAAAGAACAGAAACAACATGGTAACATCAGGACTGTAAATGCAGGCAGAGCTTGAAAGACACTTCGGTCTGTCACTGCATTCAGCCACAGGGGTGATAAAGAAGATAACAAGGAATTGAACTCACAGAGGTATCAGGAAAGAATTTAAAGGGAAGACAAATCTGCATTTTGCTTTGCCCTTCTACATCATCCAGAGAGTTTTCCGTNCGCAGGCAGAGGAGGGGTACAGGTCGTAGCAGGACATCTTGCAGGGATTGGAGGTCAGTGGACACTGAGGAGTGAGCAAAAGGCAGAAATTAAATGGTTAAAAGATTTGACAGTTGGACGTGTGGATGAAAATAATTGTTATGTCTCAAGTCTTGGTTGTCCTTCGTTCTCATCAGTGTTTTTGTAAATCACTCTCTCTCTGAGCTGTCGTCTCTCCTGGGGTCTCATTCCTAATTTCTTGTACTTCATTCCCACCTAGAAAACCCATAGAAAATTCTCACTGGCTGAACAAACCTTCTGCAAGGTTTTGGAAGCTGCTTTGGCAGTTTTTCTAATGTCTACTAAGAGGAAAGAATGATTTTACCATTTCAAACTTATGAATGTCCAGCACCAACTAAAAATAAAGCCATCACAAAATAACCTAATTATTAAGAATCTTAGAATCCTTATGGATGATCCCAACCTTGATTAAGACCAGCAGAAAAGATAGGCAGACATTTTCTAAGGGAAAATTCTAAGGGAAGAGATCCCTTAGAATGATGCTTACCTTTCTCACGGAGGTGAATGAAGAAAGGAAGGCGAAGTGAAGAGCCCCGGGTTGGGAGAGCTTTTATACCATTCCCAAGATCCTGGGGAACATCTAAGGTGCAATTTGGGGATGTGCATAATTGGGGCAAACCCCAAATGAATGCAACACGTAGGTCCTCAAAGTTCTGCTGACTCTTTGTTTATTTGCTGGTCCGAAGTCTCGTGAAACATGATAGATGCGTTTCATCACAGAGCCCTCTTTCATCTGGAATGGTGACAAGTCATCCTCATTCCTGTTATCATTCCATTCACAGCCCTGGCGTTACAGCAGGAATTATCCCAACGCTTTTCCAGAGCTTCTCCATCATTAATGGCAAAACCTGTCTGCTCGCTTGGGGTCACCTGATGTGCAGAGCTTTTTTCCATTAAAAAACAAAATTCCTGGAGAAAAATGATTTAAAGCAACTTTGGGGTGGTCATTTTTATTATTATTACTCTCTGCTTAATGCGAGAACAATATGGAACCCAAAGGAAGGCATGGAAAGCATCCTGTGGTCCTTTAATGGTTTTTGTTACAGAATCTTGGAATAATTTGGATTAGAAAAGCCCTCCAAGACCATCAAGTCCAAGCTGTGACCAACCCTCTCCCAAGGCCATTCCCTGTTTTCCTGTCCCTTGTTTCCTGGGACCAGAGCCTGTGGTTGCCCAATCCCTGGAACTGTTTTTGAATAAAATACAGTTCATGAATTTCCGGGTTTTCTTATAAATATTTTATATTTCTTATAAAATAAGAATTTTTTATTTCAAATTCTTTTTCATTGGGAAAAACCTGAAGGGGCACAAGCCCCCAGTATTTGGCCTTGAACTGATGATACCAAGGACACAAATATCTTGACTGAGGCATTTGAATGTGATGTCATTCCATAATTGTGAGGCACCTAAATCCAGCTAGGTGCCTTTAATCTACTGGACTATCTACAGGATTTGCATGGACTTGCTCCCCAGAAGCTTGAAAAGATTATTGTCCAGAAGCCCCTGCCCCCCAAAGGCTGAGAACCCCACCTCACTATTTAGGGATCACCTATGGCGTGGAGTCTGCAATATTAAAATGGCCCACCCGTAAACGAGGCAAGAAGGAGCCTTTGTGTCACACATTCCAAATTCCTGATTGTTCCCTCATCCCAGAAACTTCCAGCTCAGCCCTTTTTGGGATTTATGACTTGTGTATCACAGAAGCTCATGAATTTCGAAGAACCCAAGGCAATAATTCAAAGCACTTGCGTCACATTTTGACTTTTGCACCAGAGGATCCATTTTTTCCTAAAAAATCCCACGTTTCCTCAGGCCCATTCAATGTTCTCAGGTGCCATTTTTGTCTAGAAAACATCGGACCCTCCCACACCTGGAAAAAGACTCTTCAGGATCTCCAATCTCTTTGTGGCTTTAGTTAACTTTGTGAATTCATTCCTTGTTTATCTCTCAAACCCAAAGAAGCCTCAGGAAGACAAAGGTTCCACTCTGTCCCCTCCATGGAACTCTATGGACTTGACCAAAATTAAGGATTTCACTGTTTTTCCTGCACAGGATTAAATTCCAGTGGAATTTGTGATTCTGACGAACCCATGAGCCACTCTCCAGTTATTCAGTTAATACCAAGAGGAGCTGGCTTGGCAATTCCTGATGTAATTCCAAAGAAGTGACAGGAATAATGCCAGGTATTAATCTCCCCCCAAGTCGTCACAAGATGAAAGAATTCTCTATAATCTCAGGTGATGTTTAGATCATTATTACAAACAAATTTGAATGGCCTCATAAACGCCAATAATGAACCCAACAATTTCATCATCCTGATGGTTGCATGAGTTTGAAATTGGGGCGGGCAAGAGATGCTGATGTGGTACCTCCAGCTGATATAAAAGCTCCTCTGTCTCCTTGCTCCTCCAAACGTTTCCCTTGACTTCTTGGAGACTTGGGTAAGTCTGAATCTTCTCTGTTGCTCTTGGTGTATTTTTTATTGTTGGTTTCAACTCGAGTTGATGTCCAACATCCTTTCTGTTGGGTGAATCTGCATGGACTTGGGAAAGATCAAGGACCTTTCTGTCTTTTTGGTGTGTGGAGCCCTGTGTAGTGCTTGGTGTCAGGAACTCCAGACCTTGGAGCAACTGGACAGTGCTCTGAATCAGCTGAGGTGACTGGATCACCTCCCCTATGGAGCCAGACTGGGAATATTCAGCCTGGAGGAACGGAGGTTGTGTGGAGACCTCAGGATCTGCAGGAGTTCCAGGGAACTGGAGAGGGACTTTCCTCAGGAACTGCAGGGACAGGACACAGGGAATGGGGTCAGACTGATAGAGGGGAAATTTAGGTTGGATATTGGGAAGAAATATTTCCCTGTGAAGGTGGGGAGGCCCTGGCACTGGATATTCCATGGATTCTCCATCCCTGGGAGTGTCCAAAGTCAGTTGGGACGGGACTTGGAGCAACCTGGGATAGTGGGAGGTGTCCCTGCCCATGGAGGGGGTGGGACTGGATGATCTTAAGGGTGTCTTCCAAACCAGGCAATTCCAAGGTTCTCTGGTTTAGTTCTAAATAACCCAGCAACAAGCAGGGAGTTGGACTTGAGCCCTTTGAATCACGTCCAGCTTGAGGAAGCCTGTGATTCTCTGATCCTCACTTTGATACATTTAACCCATCTCAACCTCTGCATAAAAGGTTCGAAGTTTGACAAGGGTGGCACCTCTGCAGTTGTTCACACGTGATAAAGTCATTTGTGTCCTGCTACCACTAATCCTAAGGCTCTCCTTCACCTTCTCACTTTCAAGTTCCTCCTCAGAACTCTGTTAAGGATTTACAGAACATTGTTGGAGATTTGATCTTTATTGTCTTGTCAAATGCATTTCTGGGAACACACAATCCTATAATCTGTTGTTCCCTTGACTCTCAGCAAAATTGGGATGAGTGGGAAGATGAAGCTACTGTAATTAAGTTCTCTATAAGCTCCATCTCATGCAAACCTGCTGAACCCAAATCTGAGTTTTCCTAATGACTCATCCAGTGACCTTGGACAAAGTCACTTTGCTCTCACTGCTTTTGCTTCCCGGTTTTCAATTTAATGTGGAGAAATCAGTCATAGTTCTTTGCAGGATGTTATGAGGGACAAGGTTTTTAGAACATTTCCCACTTGCTCTTGTGTGTGGACATCCTTCAGAGAATTTTTGAAAAAAATGCTTTTTGAAAACAAGAGAGCACTGAGATTGCAAAGTGCTCAGAACACTCTACTTGTTATTTTAACTTAAATTGCTGCATTTTGAACTTCATCTTCTTTAGCCTGTGTTGACCTCCAATCCTNTGGTATGGCCGCTACGGCCGCGGCTTCTGGGGGATCTGCTAAACCCTATGGACACATCTCGGAGTAAGGAATCACCGGCAACGGAGAGATACCATCCTGACCCCAGAGGAGGTGCTGTGACCATGGCCACCCCACTCCGGTGGAGCTGGAATCACACAACTCCTCTTTGATTCATTCACCTTTTACTTGTCGTCTTCTGGGCTTCTTTTATTCTGTCTGTGTGTGTAATATGTGGGATAAAACAATAGCTTGTCTTCTAAAATGCAACTTCACTGTCCAACTGGAGAAGACCAACCATGGAAGGAGTTGCCTGTGATCTGATATTCTTCATACTCTGCAATACTTTTCTGTGAATGCTTTTTTCTCATTAAAGTGATTCTGTTCTGCAAAAAACAAAGTTTTAGTTTCAGTTTCTCTGGCTGTGGGTTTGCAACACTTCTCTCTGTACGGGGGTGGGGGAAAATTCAAATCCTTACAATAGGCTGAGATTCAGACTTCAAAACCACCTGGAATGTCCTAGCTGAGAGTGAAGTCAGTCACTGTTCCTTGATCCAGAATTTAGGAGCAGGAATCCTCCCTCCCCAGCTGTCCTGGGGCACAATAATAACATTACAGACTCATGGAATGGGTTGGATTGAAAGGACCCTAAAGATCTTCTCCTTCCACCCCCCACCATGGGCAGGGACACCTCCCACTAGACCAGGTTGCTCCACCCTGGCATTGGACACTTCCAGGGATGGCACAACCAGAGATTCCCAGGAAAACCTGTGCCAGGGCCTATCCACCCTCACAGGGAAAGATTTCTTCCCAATATCCACTCTGAATTTGCCCGTTGTCAGTTTGAATCCATTCTCCCTTGTCCTGTCACTCCAGTTCCCTCTCCAGCTTCCCTGTAGATCCTGGAAGGTGGAATCTCACCAGAGCAAGAAGGGTGGATGTGCTCACAGGTTAAGGTATTTTCTACCTTTTAATTTTTCCAGCTACCATCTTGCCAGGTTCTCTCTGCTCCAGCTTTTCTTGCTGGTGTGAATGAATCCTTGAAGGAGCTGTTTCTCTGTCAAAAGCCATCCAACACTTTGCATTTCACGATTATTCAGAAAGATTTCAGATTTCAAAGTTTCACTCTGTGGCCCAGAAAACTTTATTTAAAGATTTGACAGGAAATTGATTTCAATTTTTGCCAAGATTGTTCCTGAGGACAGAGTTTAAGTATTTGACTGAGGAAATATTTGAGTCAGAACATGAAGCTCAAAGAGATGAAAGCTTTACCTGGAAGAAATTCATACGGAAATTGAATCTTCCCTGTTTTTTTGGGCAGGACATTCATCTCCATGGTTTAGGGACAGGTTGGATGAAGCTCTGAGGCACCTGGGCCAGTGGGAGGTGTCCCTGGCCATGGCAGGGTGTGGAATGAGATGAGTTTTAAGATCCCTCCCAACCCAAACATTCCGTGATTCCAGGATATTTTAGGCTGTTACTGACACCTGCACAGGTGAGGCTTCTCCAAAGGCAAATAACAATGGTGAAAACAGGAGAAAAGAACACCAGAACATGGCAACTTTGATGCAATAAACTTTTAATGACAGCAAACAAAGCAATGTATTTGCAGAGTCTCCAAGAAGCAAGAAACTCTTCTCCAGCCAGAGGCACATTCACATGTGATTGTTTGGGGTTCTCTTCCAAATCCCAGCTGTTGATGTGAACAAACAGGGCCCATTTTGAGCCCTTTTGTTCCATATTTACCCCAGGCAACACAGAAATGGGGTGGGAGAAGCTTTAAGGCAGAAGCTGCAAGAGGAGAAATCCAAAAAGGGCTGAACAGCTACAAATCCGTGGTTTTGGGATGGAGCAGCGGTGGTTCCAAGCTCTTTGGCTGTGAAACCATCACATTTCATCTGTTGGTGAGAGCTCACTTGGGATTTTTCCCTCGGGTTTAGCAGGAGCCGCAGCTGCCGCGGCGGTAGCGGCCGTAGCGGGAGGACCAAGGGCCGCAGGAGCCAAAGGATCTCCCAAAACCATACAGGCCCTGGTACCCCCCACAGGAGCCCAGACCCCCATAGCCCAGGGAGGAGCCCCCATAGCCCCACAGACCCCCGTAGCCCAGGGATCCGTAACCCCCATAGCCCAGGGAGCCATAGCCCCCATAGCCCAGGGAGGCCCCAGAGCCTGCAAGGACGGGCGCTCCAGCAGATCCCACCACGGAATCCTGAGGGAAGGAGCTGAGGATGGGGCCGGGGAAGGTGACCACCACGGCGGGAGGCTGGATCACGGTGGTGGAGTCAGGGCACTGGCGGACGCACGGCTCGTTCCCGCTGCCGGCCAGAGGCTGGGGCCGGATGAGGCCAGAGCCACCGATGGGGCACAGGTC
>VXBC01001360.1:72603-113569 GCA_013399945.1 Ploceus nigricollis | reverse complement strand
GGGCAGACACAACAATTCCTCTCCAGGCCTGGCAATCAAGGACACCTCACTGCCTCAGGCCCTGAGAGATGGAAACAAAAGGGAGTTGGGGGCAGCAAACTGGGGGTAAATGACTTCATTACCTGAAGCTGTAATTGGAAGATTAACCCCCAATATGCAAATAAACCAAACTTATAAAAGTGTGAAAACTCGTGACCACTCATCCATTTTGGGTGGGCTTTGTCTGCCCTAAATGTACCTGAAGGCCCTTCAATAAATAGAACTGCTTTTTATTCCCTTAATTCTGTCTGGCCTCTGTTTTTAGGTAGCCCAAAAGGCATCACCTGTCCCATGGCATTGTGTCTGACAGATTTTCTGTCGAATTAACTCCAGGTATGCACTGACTAAACATCTTCAGAACCTCTGGACAAAAAGACTGTGCGAGATTCATGAATCCATGCAAATCAGAAGGAGATCTGTCAGCCCAGCTTGCCCAGGAATCCCTGGAGCTCAGCATGTTGTGACAGTTTTGGTGAGGCTGAGGCGCAGCTTTCCGTGCGGATAATGAGAGCTCTTTCCTCCCCAGTGGCTTCCCGGGGAGCCATCCTCCTGCTCAGAGCTGAGCTCTCATCAGGCAGAAGCTGAACCACTGGGAGAGAGCAGGGAAAAGGAATGGGAGCAGCACTGGCATGTCTTGTCCCTCCTTTTTGTCCTCTGCAGGACAATTTTTGTGCTGCCCCACTGATGCCTTGGAGGGGCAGCTAGAACAGAGGCTGGGCAGAGTTGGAGAATAAAGTGGGGTTTTATTAAAGGCCTTCAACAGCTGCACCTTGGGCAGTGCAAAGCCTTGCAGAGGTGAGAATTTGAGCATTTGAGAATTTTCTATAAATTCATTTCCCACACAGAGGCTACACCCAAGATGCACGACGGTCACAAGGAGTTTTTGGGGCAGATATAAGTTTGGTCTATTTGCATATCAGAGGTTAATTATCCAATTATAGCTTCAGGTAATGAAGTCACATTCCCCCATTTGCTTCCCCCCAGATTCATTTTTGTTTGTACTTTTTGGGGTCTGAGGTCCTTGGGTCTCAGGCCTGGCAGGATTGTTCTGTCTGCCCAAAATGTGAGGAGAGCTTGCTGACACTAACATGGAGCTCAGAGTCCTGCACTAACACAGTACAGGATCTGAAAAACACAAAAGATAAAACTAAAAAAAGTTTTAGCTAAAAAGTTTTAGCTAAAAGCTAAAACTTAAGGCATCACCATCAGTGACCATGTCACTGCTCCAGAAAGAATAAAACACTCCTGCTGTGTCCTGTGTTTTCACATTTGGGTGTTTTGTTACACATTAAACCATGTGCATGTGTTTGAGGTGTAATTAATCAGGTAGTGCTTGAGAGCCTCACATGCTCCAAGTCTGGCAGGTTTCCATCCATGGGTATTTTCATGTCAGAAAGATTGGTTTGGGTGGTGGTGGCTGCTCGATGGGAACCTGCCCAGCATTTTTACAGGTGACTTTATCTGCTCTAAAGGCTGGTGGAGTTTTGCTGACACCCAGCCCATCATCCAAGGGAATGTCTGTGACCTGAGCATTTGGGATCTGCCTCCTGCTGCTCACCCCCTCCTGCTCTGCCCCCAGCACAGGAAGGACATGGGGGGAGTCCAGAGCAGGCACAAAGGTGATCAGAGGGATGGAGAACCTCTCCTGTGAGGAAAGGCTGAGAGTTGGGATTGCTCAGCCTGGAGAAGGCTCCTGGGTGATTTTATTGCAGCATTCCAGGGCCTAAAGGGGATCCAGGAGAGCTGGAGAGGGATTGGGGACAAGGGATGGAGGGACAGGACACAGGGAATGGCTTCAAACTGCCAGAGGGCAGGGCTGGATGGGATATTGGGAAGGAATTCCTGGCTGTGAGGGTGGGCAGGCCCTGGCACAGGGTGCCCAGAGCAGCCGTGGCTGCCCCTGGATCCCTGGCAGTGCCCAAGGCCAGCTTGGATGGGGCTTGGAGCAGCCTGGGACAGTGGAAGGTGTCCCTGCCATGGCAGGAGGTGGAACAAGACCACCTGTAATGCCCCTTCCAACCCAAACCATTCAGTGACTATTTCCAGCAGTGAGTGCTGTGAGAGCCCACGAGTTACCCAGAAAGGAGCCCAGCTCTGTGTGATTTGTGCCAAAAACCACCCACATTCCACCCCAGCCCCTGCCTGCCCCCAGCACGAGACACACTCAGTTCCAGCGGGGGAGATTCTGTCTCTGATAGCAGATGACCACATTCCTTCCTTGAAATCTGTCTCCTCCACGTATCAAAAACAATTAACAAACAGCCCCAATCTGCCCTGGGGAGCAGAGCAGGCTGCTTTTCTTTTTCTTGGCTGGCTCAGTTCGTGCTGGAGTTGTGGGACTTTTCATCCGTGCGCTCGGAGGAGCGGAGTAAAAGCAGGATGATAAATTGTGGAAAAAGAACTCGCTGGCTTTGCTCAGAACCTCTGGCCTGCAGCTCCTCCCCTGGCTGTACTCCTTCCAGCACCCCAGAATTCCCTGCCTCCGTGCATGTTATGGCACCTTTGGGATGTGTTAGTCATAAGAATGAAGCTACTGGTGCTTTGCAGGAATATTTTAACTCTGGCTCTGGCAGGAGAGCTCTGACACAGCCCTGCTGTCGGCACGGCCGGGGAGCGTTCGCGCGCTGATGCCTCCTGAGATTCCAGCCCGCTCCAAAAAAAAGGGGAAATGGCCAATTTTTATTTCCTCAGGTACGCTGGAGGTCCTTCTGCTGTTCTGTGCTGGTGCTGAGGGCTTTGGGGCGTGGGGTGGAGGTGGGGTGGAGGCAGGAGTGGTGGCTCACAGGGGAGCTTCGTGCTGTCATGTCCAACCCCTGCTCTGTCCTTTCTCCTCTGAGCAGCATCACCAGAGCCTGGGGGGACTTTGCTTCTCTCTCTCTGGAGCCCCTGAGGGTTCTTTCCTGCCCTGGGAAAATTCACATTCATCCTTTCAGCCTGGGGATGCTCCTTGGCACTGTGGATGCTCCATGGGATTCCTTTCCCCGGAGCCTCAGGGGCTGAGCAAAGGCAGCCCCAGGAGTTTGCACCAAATCACCTCTGACGGTGCCCCGTGTGCCCAGACCCGACCTGGCCTTAGGCTGAGCCTAAATTCGCTTTCTTTGAGCTCATTGGGAGCTCAGGACTCGTCTGTAATTGCAGATAATTAACTTCTCCTCGCAGGGCAGCCGATAAGTGGGAGCTTCCCTGACTTTATGGACCCCTGGGGGCAGGAGTCCTGTCAGGCTCTTTTCATCTCAAATCTCCAATCTGGAGCCATTTCAGCAAATATTCCAAAAAGTGAGGGCAAACCCAACCCTCTGACTGTCTGCTTTTGCATTTAAGTCTAGAATTCCTGGTTTATCCCAGCAGGTTTAGTGCCAGCCCTGGTTTGGAAAACTTTTCCTGGGAATTTTAGGCCCAGTTCAGTAACAAGCAATGACTGGTCCAAAATTATCTGATATTATTATAAAATATTTTCCACCTGGCTTTTTATCAAGCAGTGCATCAGCAGAAGGTGAAGAAGACTTAAAATCCCAAAGGATTTAAATTAAAATATTCAAGTATTATAGGTATATTCAGACCTTTCATGCTCAGAGTGATTTCCTAATGTTTTCCACATAACCACGTGCATATTATGGATATGATGGAAAAAAAGGAGACAAAAATGGTGAGAAGGAAAACTTTTCCAGCCTGTCCACATTAAATATTCTCACACTGAAGAGGCTGTGGCACAGAGAACAAGCTTTTTAATATTTCTCTCCTTCAGACAGAGATCTGGGGGACAAAAATGCATTAAAACAGCAAAGTGCAGCGGTTAGAAAAGGTTTTGTTGAATGAAATGTCATTTTTTGGTTTTGCCCTTAGGGAACAATAAGAAAATTTCTCTTTCTGAGCCTATCTCCTTCTGAAACGAGCTCCAGGAGTGGTCACAACCTGCCATAAAAATGCCATGTGCAAGAGAATATATTTAATATCGGGCACGCAGAATGGAACGATACGATCTGTTTGGGGTTTGAAGGTAAATGTTTAGACTTTTTTTTCCTTTGAAATAATCTGGGAGAGATGCTGGTTGGCTCAGTGGGAAATGAAATCACGGAGGATTTATGCCATTAATGACAGGCTGTGATGTCAAAGACATTTGGCCCGTGGCCATAACCTTTTGTGTGGCTCTGGTTGACTCTTATAAATAAACAGCCCCGCTCAGCTGCTGCCTGCAGAGGAGTCCCCAGCACTTGGGAGCCCTGAAAAGCAGCACTTAAAAAAAAAAAATTGAGGTAAAAGATCGAGGGGAAGGAGCTTTCTTCCCTCAGCATCTCTGGGTTCTGCAGCAGGGCCTGGGTAATGTTTAAAGCAGCAGCACTGAAGCTGATCTGACTTTCTGAGCCTCTGCTGGCTCCTGTTGATTTGTAATTAATCAAAAACCCAGACACGTGGTCAATAGTGTCCATCACCACGGGGTTTGCTCCTTCTGTCCTGTTTGGGGTATAAAAAAAGCAGATTTCGTTGGGTTTTAGAGTCACTCCAGTGGCACCTGAGCTTAGCACGGGTGGGAGTGGTGCCAGGGCAGTGCCCAGGCAGGAGAGGTGCAAATCCCACTGCAGAGGGACAGGGAGTTCCTGACACCTGTGCTCCAAACCTGTCCCCTCGAGGCACCCACAGCCACAATTCCCATCATACCTGGGCAGATCATGCCCAGGACTTGCCTGCAGCCATTTCAGCTCCCTGCTGTTATTATTGGGGTCATTTTTCTCTTCCCACAGAGCTGTTTTCCCTTGGGGTTTTGTCCCTGGGGGTTGTGTTGCTGATGTCACTCCAGGTGCCAGTCCCTCAGCCTGGTCACTGATTGATTGCCACCAATTTGAATGCCACCCTGGAAGGATGCAGGGCCTTTGGTGACCACAATTAGCAGCATCCTGGTGATCAGGGGCTCTGTGAAGGTCTGAGCTGAGCTCTGTGCCCTGCAGGGTTTTGGTTCCTAAACCCCTGGTGGTGCCAGCAGATCCCACCTGTGCTGTGGGATCCAGCTCCAGTCCAGCCCTGGGGTTTGGGGGAGCACCTAGCAGGACTGTGCAGCTCCCAGGGCCTGAAAGTGCCTCAGGACTGCTGGGACAGCTCTGCACAAAGCCAGGGAGCCAGAGGGGCAAGAACAGCCTGAAGGGTTGTGCCAGAGCTCAGCCACAGCCACCAGGACTTCAAACATTTTCCCTTCTCCCCTTTCTTCCACTGAACAAAGCAAAGAAAAACATCAAGAAGGCAGAAAATGCTTTTTTTGGGGGGTCTGTGCATCCTCAGGAGTAGCCAAAATTCAATCCCTCTGTCACCTGCAGGCTGCAAACCTCCCCAGGGAAACCCACAGAACCCTGGAATGGTTTGGGGTGGGAGGGACCTTAAAGCTCATCCATTAAAGTTCATCCCCCTGATTTAGATCTGGTTTTTCCCTTTGGTGTGAAAAGGACCTTAAAGTTCATCCATTCAGGTGCATCCCCCTGATTTAGGAGCTGGTTTTCCCCTTTTCCTTCTCTCCTGGTACCTCTTTTCCATCCCTTCCTTGTCTCTGAGCACAGACAGCTGCACTCTGAGTCTTTAATGTCATGGAGTGACTTTGGCACAACTCCCAGGCCCTGTCTGGGGCTCAGAGGGTTCCAAACCAAGAGCCTGGACCAGGAATAGGTCAGGTCCCTTTGTCCTGGCCAGGAGCACGCTGCCCTGCCAGGTGTCCTATTAACATTCTGCTCTTAATTAGCTGACACCACTAATTAGCACCGATGTGCAAAACGTAGCAGAATATTGAGCAGCCAACATCTCAATTTGGGCAGATTTATACCCTGTGAATATTATTTCTCTTTAATTTCATGTCCCTTCAGCAGAAACATCTTCTCCCCCAGGAGTGGAGCCTCCTGGGCAGGGCAGAATAAGAAAAGAACTTTAACCCATGCTGTAAACCATTTATTAATATTGAATAAGCCCCTGCCTTCTTTCAACACAAATAAAATATTACTGCTCTCCAAGATGGAATATGCTGAAATGGAGCAAAGATTTCTATTTTTCCAAAACAAACAGTCTTCAAGTGAGGTCTTTTTGCAATTATTTTAGAGATCTTTTTGTGGATTGGACGGGGGCCTAAAAATAATGTAGATTTGAAGCTCTGACAGTACCAATAATTACAGTGCTGTAACTCGGCTCAAGCACCCCACTTTCCTCTGAGTATCAGGGCTCCCTTTTTCTCCTTGATGTTTAGAGCATTTTAATGTATTCTGGTTGAACATTTAAACCTCAATCATTGGCTCCTCTGGAAAAAATCACTCTTGTATTTTTAGGACTGGAAAAGGACAGAGGGAACTTGTTTCTCCCTATTAAAGCTGTAATAAGTGTCTCTACTAATCAAGGGGGGAGGGAGGGGAAGAAAGGGAATAATGTGGCAGTTTTAGTGATCCAGTTGTGTCACAAAACAAGAATGTGAAGAGTGAAACACAACCACCAAACTGTGGAGCTGCTCTGACTCCTGACAGCACTGGAGGTGCCAAAGCAGCTCTGTCCTGGGGCAGGTGGCTGCAAGGTCCCAACTCAACCCAGCCACAACCTCCAGCCTGGCAGAGCCAGTCCTGGTCCCTTTTTGGACCTGAATGAGCCCTCAGCAGCATCCATGACCAACATTGGTGCTCTCTGCAGCAGAACTTCCAGAGAAGCTGTGGCTGCCCCATCCCTGGAATGTCCAAGGCCAGGTTTGGAGCATCCTGAGATAGTGGAAGGTGTCCCAGGGGTGGGACTGGATGGGCTTTAAAGTCCTTCCCAAGCCAAACTGCTCCATGATTCTGTGGTTTCAATGTGTAATTTTATCTTCCATGCTCCCTGCCAGGGGCAGATGGAATCCCATGTGCCAGGGAAGCAGCAGAGAGGAACCTTGCTGCACCTTGGGTTGCAGTTCAGCATTGCTCCAGAAGAAATTAAGATGTAATCTGGGTCGTTTGATTAATTTTGGATTCATTTTTGAGGATGTTTTGAGGCTCACCTAATGAGAGGCTCATCCTGAGACAGGAGGGACGAGGTGCTGCTGAATGCAAGGGAATGCTGGATTATTTCCACTGCTCTGTGCCACAGATTGGAAGGGGAAAATAAATACCCTGGTAGCTGAGATAATCCTGGTGGAACAATCCTGTAATATCTGCTGAAAGCTGCGTGCACAACTGGACTGGGGACTTCCAAATGGGAACATTTCCAGTGTGTGCAGTGTCTCGCCTCTGATTTAAATTCCCTTAATTCTACCCTTGAAGTTTCTAGTCCTTTACACTGAAAAAGGCAGAAATGCTTATTATTTGTGCTTGGGAAAGGAGACAAGACGTTTGAGTCTCAAAATGTGGGTTTTTTTCCTTTTTCTTTCCTTCAGAAAAATGTAATTGCACACAAACCCCTTTAAACAATTCTCCTCGGCTGCCTGAAGAGTCCCTTGGCTGAATTGTAAATCACTATAAAGTGCACCAAAATCAAAAAAAATAGCAAGATCAGGGCATAAATGAGGTTTGGAGCTGTCTAGTCTGGGGTTCTGTGAGGTAATTAAATCAAGGAGACTTTCTGATCTATAGAAGGGTCAATGTAGCAGGGCAGTGTTTGAACCATGGGCTCATTAAGGCACAATTGCCTTCTTTGCTGCCTGGATTGTTTATAACAGAGGCTTATTTTGGAGCAGTCAATAACTGGAGAGCATAAATCACAGGGCAGAAAGAGTTATTCCCACTTCATGGGCCAGATCCTCAGCTGGTATAAATCCCTGCTGTCCCAGTGATGTCACCTCAGTGCTTTATTTACACAATCCCAAAGTCTGGCTCATGCTGCTCCCATTGGATTGGGTTTATTTTCATTCTGTGGGCACAGATTTTCACGGATGGAGTGAAGGTGGGGCTCATTGGGGTGGGTAAAAATTAATTTTGTCAAGTCTGAATGGTTCTCTCCCTGCCCCCTTCATTTTATTAAAAAAGGAGTTACCCTGTGAATTCTTGTCAGCTCAGAACCATTTCCCTGAATCCCACTGTGGTCACTTGGAACATTCCCTTTTCCTAAATATTTCTGTTGGGCTTTGGATGATTTAATGGTGGTGGTTCTAGATTTTAATCAAGTTCAGAGAGATTTAATGGTGGTGGTTCTAGATTTTAATCAAATTCAGAGAGATTTAATGGTGGTGGTTCTAGATTTTAATCAAATTCAGAAAGGACATCCATGGCAGGGCAGTGGTGGCAGCACACTCCATGTCCATCATTCTTCAGAGGGATGTGCCCAGCAATTTTGGGAATGTCTAAGTCTGGCTTTCCATGTGATTTCAGCCCCAGGGCACCAGCTCTGCTCCTTGGGAACCTTCCTATTCCCCTGTGTAGGGTTGGGTTCAGCCAGATCACAGTCAGATGGATTTCCAAAATCTCCTTCAAAGCTGGAGATAAATCTCTGTAAATGTTCTCTAAACCTGAAAAAGAATCTCCAAAAACCTCCTCAAAAGCTGAAGGCCAGCTCCAGAGCTGAAGATTTTGGTTCATCACCTGAGTGATGGGCTGGTGTTGGATGTGCCCAGCAATTTTGGGAATGTCTAAGTTTGGTTTTCCATGTGATTGTAGCACCAAGGTTCTGACTCTGCTCCTGTTCCCCTGCACAGAGCAAGGTTCATCCAGATCACAGACAGATGGATTTCCAAAAATCTCCCTCAAAGCTGCAATTAAATCTCCATAAATCTCTTTGAAAACTGAAAAAGAATCTCCAAAAACCTCCTCCAAAGCTGAAGATCACCACCTGAGTGATGGGCTGGTGTTGGATGTGCCTGGAAAACCTCCTCCCACAGCCAAGGTGAGCCCAAAATCTGTTTCAAACCCCTGCTTTAAACCCCTGCACCACCACTGTCAAACACCCCCTGCCCCAAGCCCTGAGCCAGCCCAGCTTTGCTCCCCTCAGTCCCACCTCATCCTTTAACCAAACCTCATTACCAATAACTAATTAAACAAAAGCTCTTTCCCAGCGTCGTTCCCGTGCTGGCTGGGAGCAGAGCTGGCAGTGTGAAGTCATTTTTGTGCCCTGTGTCATCAGGCTGATGTCAGGGCTGCTGTCAGCACTGTCAGGGTGGTGTTTATGAAGCTGGAGATCGATATTAAATACTGGATTTAGGATCCATGGGCACAGCTGCAGCTCGGACTGCCTTTGACCTTCTTTGGCTGACAGGGAGCCAGAGGGGTTTTTCCATGGCATTAAGTTAAAGGAGTTTCCACTGCCCAGCTTTCTCCTCTCCCTCCACCATATCACAGTCCCAGCTCTTACTGGGAATCATAAAAAAAGATTTCTCAGAGGAAATAATAAAAATTTATGGAAGAAATCTCCAGAGAACAAAACATCAAACCAGCAAAGAGACAGAACACGAGGAAACAGCCAAGGAATAATGTGAAAAATTGATGAGCAGAGCTGCAGATACTGGAAAACAATAAACAAGCAGGATCTGCTTAACCAGGGATGATTGTGATGTTATTTCTCTGGGTTGAAAACACTGAGGTTTATATCCATCCGGGATTTTGGCACTCACACAATGGTGTGTCCAGGCACTTCAGCTCTCTGCTGTTCTCTTTGAGACACACAAAAATTATGTCCACTGGTTTTTCCATGAAAAATTACCGGCGTTTTATTCCAAGCTGTTTCACAAATCAAAGCTGTCACTGCAGCGAGGGTGAAACATTCGCCGGCTCTCATCGCTGTCCTCCTCCCCCTGCTCTCAGGGGAGGGAAGAACATATGTGTTTGAGAACAAATAATCATCACTGCTTGTACTTAAATACCATTCTCTGGCAGAATAAACCTGTACCTGTGAGGAAAAGCAGAGGGGAGAGGATCTGCAGGAACAGGGACCTGCATATCAGGACAAATATTTGTATCCAACCCCAGGAAGCTTCTCCTCCTTCCCCTCTGCTTCTCCTCCAGCCCTCTGTCCATCTTCCAAACTCAGCTCTTGGGCTGGGCAGGACAGATTTCATTCCCTAAACTTCATCTCAGGTGATGCTCCTGGTTGCTGCCACATCATTAAACCTCCAGAAATGCTGATTTGGTTCTCTAAGCAAACTGAAGCCTGGAAATTTCCCTGGCTGATGATTTACAAACACACACCCCCACCTCATCCCCATAAATTTGGCTGTAAATCCACCACCTTCACCAACCTATCCTTTTCTCAGCATCTTCCTCCAACTCTCCCAAGCAATTTGGAAGCCTCAGACCCTCAGCATTTCTTCCTGAACCCACGATGGCACTTTCTCTGAACGTCCTCTTAGCCTGGAGATCTTTCTTACCCTCCTAATCTTCCCCAAACCATCATTTCTTATCCAAAGCTGCTTAAGCACTTTGGGGAAGAACGTTCATTTCCAGGCAATATGTGCCCAACCTTGGCCCAGGGCTGCTTTGCAAGTGGAGCTGCCCATAATCCGGAATAAAATTAAACTTTAATCACCGTGTTCTGAGGGAAAGATCTGTCACTGCCCAGCAAACAGGGATCTTAATGAAGATGTTGGTCCTTGCAGGGCACAAATCCATTCCCATCCGCTGGCTTAAAGGGATGTGCAGCTGTGTGCAGGAATGGGGGATTTTCCCCCTCTGAAGCAGCATGGTGCTGTTAAGAGAGGTTTATATATTGATATATAAGCACTGGAAACCCTTAAAAATGGATGTATAATTATATATATCTGCCTGAATTCCATTAAATCAGCAGGACATGAAGGGTTCACCTCAGTGCCAGGAGCTGCTGCTGCAGGGCAGCTTCATCCCTGTTTGTACAAATCGACCTGCAGATGAATTAAATCTCTTTTTCCTGCTGTGACACCATGACAGGGGTCAGAAATCAGCCCAGGTCTCCTGAGCCGCCGCCCCTGAGCACGAACCACAAGGATTCTTTCACCCTCTCCATTTCTCATCTGCTGGTAATTACACTTAGAAAAGCTCTGGAAGCCAAAACAAACAAGGGAGACGTTTCCAGTGAGCTCTCAGTTTGTTGTGAGTCCTTCCAAGAGGGTTCTGTGCACGAGGCAGTGCAGAAAGCTCTCAAGTTGCTGAGCCCTCTCCTCGTGTCTCCGTGCCGAGCGCGTTTGCGTCCGAGCTGACATCGCCCTCCTTGGACGGGACGTTTCCTCCCTCTCACATGATGGGAAAAACAAATTCCACGCTGAGTCGGGACCCAGCCAACGTCATCTGGATTGGTTTCAAAGGACAGGGAATTTGGTCACTCAGGACCTGCCTCAGAACCGACTGGAAGCAATTTTAATCTTTTTTTTTTTTTATTTCCTGTCGCACTACGAAGTGTGAGCTCATGGGCAGAGCACTCTTGGGCAATGTACAGTCCATGTCCACAGATTTCCTATTAATTAGATTTAATTTTAAATACAAGCAGTGGACAAAAAAAAAGAAAAAGGCATTATTGGATTTTTCTATGCTACATGATTTTTTCATGGATGTGAAAAATCCAGCACCTCCTCGCTCTGCACTGAGTCACTGGAATGTGCTTATCACAGTGAATCTGTTGGAGAAAATCATCTGTATTGCCTTTTTTTTCCTTGGAGCCCATTCATCCATGACCTCATGGAGCTTCCCAAGAGTTGGCTGAAGTCTGGGCACCTGTAATTAGTGATAAAATCTCACCTGGCACCGCATTTCACCATCGGCACAAGTTATCCAGGAGATCTCGTTCAAGAGAAACCTGTGGGAATGTTTCAATCCTGTTATTGACTTTTCTTCCCAAGCTTTGTAATGAATTCCCTGTGCCCCCGGCGGGCTGGATTAGCAGGGACAGCTGAGCTGGGCTCTGGCACAAATCCTGTGTCCATCTGGGTGTCCCTGTCCCACCAGTGCTGACTGTCCCAGGGTCTGATAAAACCATGGAGATGTCAAAGTGACACATGGTGATGTTTTCCAATGAACATTAAAAATTAAGGAAGCTCCAGCCCATGGGAGCACAGCATGGTGGGAGACACCCATTTGCCTTTCAATTCCCTGTCTTCAAACCTCACAGATTTCTAGGAATAAAGGATCTAATCTAGGAATAAAGCATTCCCTGTCACTCTCCAAACTGGAACTCTGCCGGGTTAAAGGCACGACAGTCACTGCAGAATTCCTTTCAGACATCAGCCTCCAAGGAAGTGATTTTTTATGAGTTTGGGCCAACAGCACAGGTAGAAGTGGTGGAGTTTCTGCTTGGCTTTGAGACCAGTGAGTTCATTCAGATAACTGGGATTTAAGCCTAGAATTCCCTCTGGAAAGGAGCAGTGGCTTTGGGACATCCTTTAAGGAAAATCTGACTGCAGGGTTTGGTGCTCAGTGTCCAGGGGGTGTCAACCCCAACCCACCAGGGAGCTGTCACTGCAGATCACATGAAGTGGCAGAAAGTCCATATGAAACTGGGTTAGGGATGAATTCATCCTTCTGGGACAAAATCTAGACAGGCTGATGCCCAGATATCTGTGCAGCCACTTAAGCCCATCCTACAGATCATGTTTTACCTCAGAAATTCCGACCTGGAGAAGTGTGGAGTGACTCAGACCCCAGGGTGTGCAAACCTGAGCACACCCTGACCCACCCAGCCCTTCTGGGGAGCAGGTAGAGCTGGATCTCAGCCAAAGCTTGGGGACACACACGTCAAAATTCCAAGCTCCCCCTGCTGAAGTCAGCTGGCAGATGGTGGCTTAGTGCTGGTTTTAGCTGTCTCTCTGGATGGATGAGGTAGAGCTGCTGTAAAATGAACACTGATCCACGCAAATTTATGTTTTGAAGCTAAATTGAGGAGATGATTTTATTATCTGACTACAGACCAGTCCAACCCACACGAAGAGAAGGCTGGAGCACCAATCAAACATCTCTTGGCCAACATGGCACTGCTGTCAGGGGAGATTTCCAGCAACCTCTGCCACGAGTTACAAGATGTTTATGAGAAACAAAGAGAGTTTGAAATGACGTGGCATTTAATTTTTTAAGGCACTAATTGCCTGTTTCCTTACTAAAATTAGAAAGAACAAATGCTTTGTAAAGCCCTCCCTCCAGCAACCTCTATTGTGATTCAGATTCTTTTCTTTAGGGCTGAGCCATTGATCCCTTTTCCAAGAGAAGCCTGGGATGGGCTGGTACCCCCTGAGCTGAGCTCAAATTCAGCCCAGGCAGTGCCAGGGGGGCAGTGCCAGCTCTGGGCTGCTGCAGGAGCCAGGTGAACGTGCCTGCGAGGGAATGACTGAGGCAGCTGCAAGGGATAAGTTTCACCTCCTCACTCCTCAAGGAGAAAACAACTTTGCTCTCCAAACAACTCAAATTTGAGTCTCAATTTGACTCCAATTTGAGTCCTCCTGGAAGCTGCTCTGCTTCAAAATTAAAGGATGGGAATGGGTTTTCTTGTGGGGTTTGTTGCGTTTCAGCACTCAAGCTGAAGGTGAGGAATAGTTCAAATATGAGTGTTTGTGGGGATATAGAGAGAGAATTGTGGAATTGTTCAGGTGGGAAGGGACTTTAAAGATTATCCAGTTGCACAGGGACACCTTCCACCACCCCAGGACCTGGCCTTGGACACTTGGGATGGGGCCTCCATCTGTGGGATGGACATGACTTATGGCTAAAGCTTTAATTAGCACAATTATCCTTTGACGAATGAGTGCTACTGAGCTGACATCAATTATGTCTCCCTTCAACCCCTTTTTGCCACATGCCCCGGCTGCAAATATTTGCAAAATGCCTCAGAAACTCCTAGAAATGGTTGTACCCCAGTTAATGAGAAATTCCAGAGTCCTGCATCAAATCATGCTTGGAATGCAAACCAAAACTGCCGGGCAGGGTAAATGAGGGATCATTATTCTCACAGGGGTTCATGGAGTGCCCTGGGCTCCAGGGATCCTGCTGTACCTTCTGAGGCTTCAGAAGGACATGAAATTATCTTGCCCCAAGCAGGGATTGTGGAACCTTCCAGTGCCTGCAGCACAAACCTGGGTAAACACCGGGAGACAAAATTAATTGGGATAAAGACAGGAGCTGCAGATCCCACTGACAGCAGTGAACACGGGGAGAAATCTTCTGTCTTCCTCTGAATGGGATCACCAGAGCAGTTCTTGGAGGACTTCATTTCAGAGGAAAGTGTTTCTACTACTGAAAATACCACAAGAGAGTTAATTCCAGGGTATTTCTGGTGCATGGTGACTGAACCCAGAGGCAGCTTTAAGATGAGGTGAAAATTAAAGTATTACATTGAGTGTGACAATGTGGTTACATCCTTTTATCCTGCTGTATCCACCCTTTTAACAATTTTCCTTTAAACATTATTTTTCCTTTTAACATTTTTCCTTCAAACATTGTTTTTCCTTTTAACATATTTTTTTTTCTCTCTACACTTCTGTACCCTTCTGATCTCTTTTCTCCAGGTCATTTTAAAGTTTACATCTTTCTCTTTTTGCCTTTTGTGGCCACTCCAAATTTGGAAAATTGTGATTAGGGGTGAATTTACAAGAAGGAAAATTATCCCTGTGGTCTCACAGCTTTGCTAAGGACACTGTGCACATGAAGAATTCCTGTAATTCTGGGATCTGGCATCACTCCAGGAGGTGAATCCCCTTTGGTGGCTGTCAGATATTGCTGCACATTGGATTCAAAAGCTGTTTCAAGCAGAATACAGGGGAAAATGAGCAAATCCCTCCCCATGGAGCACCTGGAATTCTGAGTGTCCCATCTCCCCTCTTTAGCAGACACCTGTCTTTTCAAACCAAGACACCCTGGTGGATGCCAGAGCAAAGGGAGAACCATCCAGCAATTGTGCTGGGAGCAGGGAGCACTGCTTGGGATAAAGGTTTCCCAGGATGAGATCATCAGGGCTCTTTGGGGAACGCCTCATCGTGCCCACAGGAGTTCTGTGGCAAGGAAAAAAAAATCATCATTCTTCAAGGAAAAGTGCTAAAAGATTTTTTACCAATTGCCTGCTGACAAACCAGTGGAACATCTGAGTATTTGTCTCTTGGTTTTGCAGCTCTAACGAGACCAGCAAAACCACAGCAAGGGTTGGACTTGCTTTGCCCCGCTGCCTTTTGAGCCATTTGGTGTTTTCTGAATTCCTCCCTCCCTCATTTGTCATCTCTGCTGTGACTTCCCAGCAGGCAGCAGACACAAGGTACATGCTGAGTGATCGTCCTGTTGGGTTTTCCACATCTGACACTCAAAAATAAAAATCCATGGAGGGGAAAGAGCTGTTTGCTGGGAGTGATAACGGCCCTGCCTGTGCTCACACCAGGACATCGCTGACCTGGGGACAGCACACAGGGAAACAGGAGGTGTGGTGGCCATGGAGGCACAAGGATGGGATGTGGAAACCCAGTGGCAGGGCAGGAGCAGGGCACAAGGCTCTGTGAATCAGTCTGGGGCTGCCAGGCTGTCCTGGCAAACCCGGGCTGGGTTTAAAGTTCCCCTCAATTGATTTATGGGCTGGATGCAGAGCTATAAATCCTGAACTGATTCTGCTTTGGGGCTCTCAAGGAAATCCAGCTGAGCTTTGTCCTGCTTTTTCACATAAATACAAAAGCCTCAACCCAAATTCTGCCAAATCAGGGGGAATGTGCCAAAGCAGAGTATTTTTAACTGTCTTCCCCTGTTTTGTGGCTTATGGGGTGGGCATGAGCAATAAATAAAGGAATACAGACAGTGTTTTGTGAACTCTGGGCATGACCTTTTCCACGAGGTGAAGTTATTGTGTGAGGCTTTCCTGTCTGAATGGGAAGGGACAGCACAATAAATGATCCCTCAGCAGATGCTGACAACTCAATCACGAGGGTAGGGACTAATTTCAAGGTCCAGCCAAACTGAAATTGCTGCCGAGCCCCAGCTGGGTGTGAGGCATCCCTTGGATTGGGAGGGCAGCAGCAGCCCAGAACAAGGCAGTCACTAGAAAAGGCTAAAAAACCTCATTTATTTAACACCAGGGGATAAGCAACCTCTAGATAGACACTGAGTGATTTACTGCCCTTAAAATCTGTTTTGTCTTAAAAGTATCTTTTTTTTTTTCTCTTCTAAATAAAAGTCTCTCATAAATAAACACGGCGTGGACGAGGCCCTTTACTGTACAGCAGCATCAGAAAGCCACGGGCAGGGAAAAAAGCTCAGCCTTGCTGAGGTGATGGGGATAAACATCTGCAAATGGGCAAAGAGGGTGATTTCTCCCCAAAACTCGGGATGCAGAGCCTGGATGATGTTGGAGAAGCCCGAGCAGCGCTGGGGCTGGTGGCAGCTGGAACATCTGCACCGTGCGGTGTTTGGGTGGAGAGGGAGGGCAGGAGGATGGCAATCAGCTCTTCCCGAGAGGGGAAAGAGCAAGAAAAGCAGCGTTTGACAATGGGAAAAATGAAAAGCAGTGTTTGTCAATGGGAGAAATGAAAAGGAAAGCCCAATTCCAGCCGTCAGATAAGCGATTGGAGCGTTAACGCTTCTGTCTCACCCTTCCTGCCCTGCCCTGCCCCTGCGAACGGAACATCGCCTCTGCTGCCCGCCCTGCCCCGCTCTTATCGCTGCCATCACAGCCAGCACGGAGCAGTTCCTGTTGTTAAATCACCAAAACGGGGATGGTGACAAGCGACAGCAGCGCTCTGCATCCTGGGCACGGCGGGACCCATCCTTCCCGAGGAGCGGGGATCGTGTCCAGGGAGGTTTGGAGGGGTTTGGTGATGGGGAAAAGGGGCCAGGGTGTTGGATTATGGGGTTTTTTGACTTAGAGATAACAAAAACTCTCAAACTGAGAGGTGTTTTAAAAACTTTTATTCTATGTTTCAGACAATACAGATGTTATAATTCATGCCATCACAATCAGAAGCTAACTATTTTTTAGTTGCAAACATTATAAACGTTTCTTTTTAATTTTTGCTACACTGTGTTGTAAAGGCTTTAAATCCAACATCTAAAATTACCCTTTGTGGGTCCTACTACAGTGCATCTTTCATAGTTCTATTTCTCAAAGTATCCAGTTTTATTTGCAAGGTCATCCTTTGGAATTTGTTTCTAGCTGCATTTCTCTCTCACCAATGTTTGTCTTATTCTATGTATTTCTAAGTATTTCTAAGTATTTCTTACCTCAAGGTTTGCATATAGATGCACACTGTGTGAGCCTTCTGTCAGGCTTTGAGAATTCTCTACGAATCCATTTCCCACATTTCCCCCTCTCTCTTGAATGGAAAAAAAAATTCTTTGATGGTCTAGTTCATTGTTTGTTGTGTACAGTGAATACACAAGGTACTAACAGGGAATCTTCTCCCCCAGTGGGGTTTAGAGCCCACATCCTTTCCCTTTTCACTGCAGGATAAATTCCTGCTGAACGAGGCACAAAGCAGCACCTCCTGCCCTGCAGGGTATTGACAGAACCCCTGGGTGCAAACAGAGCTCAGCTGCCCCTTTTCACTGGAAATAAATACTGGGGTAATGTCACAGCCACCCTGCAGTCCAGGCAGGTCTGTAAAATTATCATCGAGCTTGTTCATTCCAAGGAATAATTCTCTATTCCTGATTCAGGAAAGTTTAAGGTGAGAGGTGAAGTTTCACTTAGCTTGGTCCCTTTGCTCCATTCACAGCTCATGGAGTCCAGGCTTTGAGCCTGGAATATCCTCTGGAAATGCATCCAGCCTTGCTCTGAGGTGATAAAAAGGTCCCCTCACTCCTGCAGGAATTTCTCTCTGCTATTAAACGAGTCCATCTAATTTCTTGCTATAATTTTATAATCAGTCACTTCCAGCTGCTGGTTCTGGCTGCAGCCATCAGAACAGAGCACAGCATTCCAGGAGCAGCCTCTCCTCCCATTTCTGTCCCACTCTGCTCCCCTGTCTGTGCATTATTCTGCACTTGAGTTATTCTTTGATTTATTTTTTTAACACAGAATGCACCGGATAAATAAAAGTTGAAACAAAGTGATTGTGTATTAATGCTCCTGGTCCTGAATTGCCCATTGTGTCAGGAATATCAGAAGGTGATGGGAACAAGCTCTATAAATCCCCCTTCATGTCTGAGGAATATCAAAAGTGATGGGAACAAACCCAGCAAAGCCCTGATGGATTCTGCACCAGTCACTGGTGCTGGGCATGGGATTCTCTTACAACAAAACCCCCAATCTTCAGCTCAGAAGTACAACAAATGTAAAGCAAAGGCCCCAAGTGTGGCTGGAAGAGGAGTGCTTTAAAGTTTTAAAGACAGGGAGCTTTGTCCTTCTTCTCTCTGCTCCAGACACACACCAGAGAGCGGGACAGGCTGCCAACATTAATATTATTGTTGGAAGGAGATTGATCCTGGAAAGTAAGTACATGAAAGAGGAAGAGAAACAAGGGATTGTTAGCTAAGGTCACTTTGAGGTCTGGCACACATGACCTGAAAAAGTCCAAAAGCTTTGGATGCAATCCCCCCAAAGAAGGAATTGATGGTGATTACGCAGCTCCCAGAGCGCCCGGGGTAACGGAACAGTCGGAAATGGGATAAAAGAAGGGTTGGGTATCCACAAACAAGACTCTCTGCGTGTTGGGAAGGCTTTGACAGCAGCCAGAAGCACTTTAAGGTGAGCCCACAGCAGCCAGCAGCCTGCCAAGGGTATGACCATCCTGGGGAGGCTGGGAATGCTGTGAGTGGCCGGGCACTGACTCTGCTCTCCCACCACTTCCTTCCCTCGCCGCCAAAGGAACAGCAAAACAGAAAAGAACAAATCAAAACGGGGTGTCTGCCTAGGCCAAATCCACATGCACTTTCCCAAAGGCCTTTATTAGAAAGGCTGGAGCACGTAGGGCTGAGGCTATCGGGGAATCAAGGACATTCCCATCACTTTCCATTACGACACTGGGATTGAATGGAGGCTGGGACACGAGGAGCTGTGCCTTGCTCCAGCCCTGCCCAACCTTCCCCTGGGACTGGGGAACTTGCTGTGCTCTCTTATTGTTTTAGAGTGCTCTAATAAACCAGTTATCAGGTCCAGGATGGAAGTTTTCCTTAGCTGAGCCAAAAAACGGAGGGGTTTAAACATTGCTCTGTCTTCCCTTTGCTTTGGGGATGTTACAGACAGCTCTGGATGGGGAATGTGGAAATCCAGCCTGCTAAAATATCCACTCCATCAGCAACAGGTACTTCTGTTAATAAGTGCAGAGTCCATGCCTGGAAAAAGCACAAAACGGGAATAAATTCCACAGACTCCTGCAGGGCTGAGTTCTACACAGTGGGCAAGAGACCAATCTCCATTGAAATCTTTTCCTGCACTTTCTCCCTTTGTACAAGGTCCTGAGGCTAATTAGCACTTGGCAACACCTCCAGAAAGATGAAACCTCACTCATCACGCTGCCCTGACACGCAGTTAAAGGATCAGGGACACAGGAGGCTTTTTTTGGTGTCTCATATCCCACAGACACCGAGTACCTGTAAATTGAGAATGGGCTCAGCTTTAATCAGCTTGCTAGGCTTGCAGGCACGCTTAACAAGGCAAACCCAGCCTATCTGGGCTGGGATCAGACTGCTCCCAACTGCTCCTCTCTGGCTTTGCTGGAACTTCCTCAGATTTGGAGGGGTGTGGGAAAGAAACCACGATTAAAATTCACACGAGGACGTGAAGAAAGGGAGGGAGAGATGAAACACTAATAAAGCTTTATTAGTATTTTATTTTCTGTAATTAAAAATAGCTTTAACAATGCTATGACTGTAAATATGAATTTGCTTGAAAGGTAATCAGCAGTGCCTTCACTGAGGGGATGAGTGGTGGTCTCTGCTTTGCCTCCACTTATTTATTTACACAACATTCCTGTTTCTTCCTCCAGGAATCCCAGCTGCTGATGGCCCTCACAGGGACAGACCCAAAAGGACACCAAGCTAACCAAAGAGAACCAGCAGAGTCATGGATCAGGGTTCTGGTGTTGGCTTTGGTGTCACTTCCACTCTGACCAACCCCACCAGGTGTCCACAGTTAGCTGAGGAATTCAGGTGGACAAATTTTGGGTGCACGTTCCTGGGAGAAGACATTTCCCTTGGAGCTGGCAAAACCAGCCTTTAGATAAACACTGAAACATTTGCAGTGGAAATTAAAGAACCTCTCTTTTAATTAGCTCCTGGTGTGTGTTTGACAGCAAAGGAGTTGTCAGGCTGCTGTAGCAGACCTCGTGTTTCAGGTTGAGGGGAGTCACCTCCAACCTGAAAGCAAAACATCCACGGGATGCTTCAAATTCCCTGGAAGAAAGTTCCTCTTTATCTTCTCTGGCACTAACTCATGAAGCATTTCCTAATCCCAGGCAATCTGGAGCACTGGGAAATGCAGGGTTTAGAGATAGGGAATGGGCAAATGCTCAAAGAGAGAAAGAAAAACCACTTTTCCCATTTTCCCCCTCAAACTTTATTCGTTAAACCAAGCTGACAATGAGCTGAATTTTATTTACTCCCCAAATATAAACCACTTTTCCCATTTTCCCCCTCAAACTTTATTCGTTAAACCAAGCTGACAATGAGCTGAATTTTATTTACTCCCCAAATATAAGTAGAAAGACACCCAGCCACACAAACCAGCTGATATCATTGACATTTTTGGGGGTTCATCTGCCATGAAGATCTCCTGTGTCTGTTTTCCCAATTCCTGTTAACACAACCTCCTAATGCTGATTATTTTCACACTTGTGCAGACAGCAGCTCCCAGAACCAATAATCACAAACCCACCCCTCAATGCACTCAGTGCTGGACTTCCCAGCCTGGCACTGCTTTTCAAACCCTAAACAATCAGCTGAGCTCATTTGCCCATTTTACCAACCTAATTAGCCCTGGCTGTGATGAAGATCATGAAGATTTTTGTTCTGGCTAATAATAGTTGTACTTTATCTTGCTTTGCCTTTTAACTAAGCATGTCCTAATTGTGTATTTACATTTGCTGCCATGTGCAAAACATTTTAAGTAGCTGGGCAAAGCAGCTAATTAGGATTGTACATTCTGTGCTTGCATGGCTTGGTGGAGGCAGCTTATCAAACATTGTGCATATTATTCATTAATTCAAAAATAGGAATTGTTCATGAGGGCCCTGGATTACTGAAATTGTGTCCAACAGACAGGATCCCTTATCAAATCTTTTTTATCAAATCCTACAGAGTTTTGCTGGTTAACGATTTGGAACTACATCTGGGATGTATTTCTACAGAAGGTTTTGTTTTCTGCTTGCTCAGCTCCCATTCCCAAGCAGGATCAGGAATTCTCCCCTCAGACTCGATGTGTTATTTTTCCTTTGCTCTTCCTCTTTCTCCCGTGGAAGACGGAATTGTGGCGTCAACAAATGCGTAGCACAATAATCAATAAACAAATGTTCTGTGTGGAAATGGCTGGGTTTCTTCTCCAAGCACATTAAGTGAGATTTCTGCATAAAATACAGGCAACAATTGTGGATTTTAATGCAAATACTGGCCAGGAGCAGCTTCAGATTGCAGGTTTCTCCCTGGAGGCCTCAGCAGATCGTTCTCAATTAGGCAGGAGTGTGCTGGGGATAAGAGGAGCTTTGTTTCCTTGTCATGAGGATGAGGAGGATGCAGTTAAAACCCACAGCCTGTCCTCTGCCAGCTGCTGGCTTTGGCACCAGAGAGGTTCCACAGGAGAAGGGTCGGGTCTGAATCCGGGACCTTCCGAGGGAACTTGAAGTTTTTCTGGAAGCAGAGATGCTGGGAGATGTCATTGCTGCTGCACAGACAAATATTTTAGGCAGAAATTCATCCCTGTGAGGGTGGGCAGGCCCTGGAACAGATTCCCAGAGCAGCTGTGGCTGCCCTGGATCCCTGGAAGTGTCCAAGGCCAGGCTGGACGCTGGGGCTCGGAGCCACCTGGGACAGCTGAAGATGTCCCCGCCCGTGGTTTATAATTCTGTGTTATTCTTTTATCTCCTTTTCTTTTTAATTTTCTCTTTTTCCTTCCCACATTCTGTATTAAATTAGTGAAACTTGTGTCCAGCAGAGCGGATTCCTTATTAAATCTTTTTTAATCAGATCATGCAGAGTTCCAGAGGTTCCATCCTGACTACAGTCTTTATTTCATTAAATTCACCTTGTCCCCCTGATGAACACCAACCCTCAGAGCACAACAAGAAGCAAAAACAGGCCCTGGGTTGCTGCAGGCCTGGCAACTCCACTACTAATAAAATCTAGCAGGCCTATTCATAAAAAGGCAATTAGCTCCTCTAATTAACCTGCCAAGGAACCTTCTGTCTTTTCCTGGAAAACATGGAGACAGGTGTTCACTAGATAGAAAGTGAGGAACTCTGTTACCAGTGCCATATTTGACTTTATTTTTCCTTGCTGGTGGCTCCAAAATTAACCAATCTACAAGAAATCAAGAACTGCTGCTCCTGAATTTGTGAGAAATTACTGATATAATTAGAAAGGACATAAATACATATTTATATCTAGATAAGTATAATAGTTTTCAGATTTATCTCCCAGTGCACAGACTGGGGCCTGAACTACCCACCACAGTGGCAGGAAGGAAATAAATGAAATTGCCTCAAAGTATCAAATTCCCTTCTTAAAAAAAATTAATACTTTTTTGCCAGCTGAGGTTGAAGCTGGTGGCACAAACATTAGAAAGGAACCTGTGAAATGGCACCTTCCAGGCCCAGATTTTGCCAGATAAGCGTTTTTGATAAGCCCCAAACCTCTGGGGCAGTGAAATGTGTTTACTGAGGGTCACACTTTTAATGCTGCCACATTTTAAATTTATTGCAGGGCCTTGCAGGAGGAGCAATTCCCTCTCCAATGTCTTCATTTGTAGGTGCTGATCAATAGCCAGTGTGTAAAAAAAGCTCTCCTGAGCAGCCCAGGTGGATGCAGAATGGTTTGTGATAGGCCCCACTATCAGAGCAGCTCTAATCAACTCTTTTCCTGTCTTAATTGATCAGGCACAGCCAAGCCCGAGTTCAGAGCAGCCTTTCCTAGAAGGGATTACTGTAAATCAAATAAAGCAGAAATAAAAGCTGGGTTTCACCAAAGAGCCCTGGCAGGTGATGGGAGGTTCAGCTGAGAGAGGTCAGGAGTCAGGCCTCATTTCAAATCGAGATTAAATCTGAGATAAGGCTCAAGTTCAGAGGCTGAACAGGTTTTTTTCCTCGTTTTTATGAGATTTTTACTGAAAGTGTCGTTAAGAGCAAAGCTAGACGTGTTTTCTGCAAAATAAACCAGCCATTAGCTGCAAGAAAGCAAAGCCAATAAATAAATGTGGTGTCTCTCCAGGCGAGGCTTTCTTCAGTGCTTCCAACCCAAAAAGAAATAAAGCCTGAGAAGATAAATTTTCCCCTTGGCAAAAATTATCTCCAGCAACCTGGCAGCTTCTGGGAGCTATAAAATTCAATTAACATCTTTTGCTTTGTGTGTCACACTTCAATTAAACAGAAAGCAGAGGGATTCTAGGAGTGTATTTAATATGAGATAATATGCTGGATTTCAGGACTTGGGTTGGGATCCCATCCCAGGATGGTCTGTGACTTGTTTATGTCTTTGGGAATGGGAGGGGTGGGACTTATCCAGTGCATTTATCAATTGGAAAATTGATTAGAGCTGCACTTGAGGACAAAAAGGAAAAAACTTGGAACAGTTTTTCCCTGCAAGCTGCTCAGTCCATGCCTGGCACAGGAAGCATTTTAGCAACAGGGTGAATTTAATCTTTGAGAATTTATCTATTTAGAATTTATCTTAGAATTTAATCTTTTGAGAGGGCTCTGAAACCTTTACAGGACCACAAAATGCTCCATGAGGAGCAAGGGTTTTGTGATGGAGAAGGGCTTGTTGGGAAAACCTTGTGGAGGTGCCACAGGAGAGCATTTTTAAAAATCCCAGCCCTGGAAAATCTGCCCCAGGAGGGGTGAGCCAGGAGCTTTTCCTCAAAAGGGACAGGGAACGAGGCTCTGGTGGTGGTGGCACTCAGGAGGAGTCCAGAGCTCTGTGTCTTCACCTGGATTTTGCCAATGCTTTTAAGGAATTGTTCCCACTCCTCAAATTTGATTTTCTCTTCACCTGGATTTTGCCAATGCTTTTAAGGAATTGTTCCCACTCCTCAAATTTGATTTCCCACCTTTTAACCAGGACTGACCCAACCTCACAGAACCATTAATGGTGGAAAACACCTCCAGGATCATCAAATCCAAGCTGTGCCCCATCCCCACCGTGCCCAGCCACCCTTCCCTGGCTCGCAGGAGGATTTGTGAAAATCAGAGAATCTCTAATGAAAAAAAAAAAGCTGTTAAAATTCCAGCTTTTCCAGGCAAAGGATCTGCTCCTTCACCATCTGCACAGCTNTTTGTATTTATATTTATTCTCTCATTCAAGTACTTTCTTGATTACAAACCAAACAGAAGCAGAAAGCAAAAAAAAAGAACCCAAACCTTTAATGTGCCTTATGGTCAGGAGTAGCTGGAAAGAAAAAAAACTTTCCTTCCCATGTTTCAACTGCAAGTTTTTTATTTATTAGAGATTATTTAAACCCTGAAAGTTTGAAAAGATGAGAATAGAAAACAATAGTGGCTGCATGTGTCGACTTTTCANAGGAGTCCAGAGCTCTGTGTCTTCACCTGGACTTTGCCAATGTTTTTAAGGAATTGTTCCCACTTTTCAAATTTGATTTTCTCTTCACCTGGACTTTGCCAATGTTTTTAAGGAATCGTTCCCACTCCTCAAATTTGATTTCCCACCTTTTAACCAGGACTGACCCAACCTCACAGAACCATTAATGGTGGAAAACACCTCCAGGATCATCAAATCCAAGCTGTGCCCCATCCCCACCGTGCCCAGCCAACCTTCCCTGGCTGGCAGGAGGATTTGTGAAAATCAGAGAATCTCTAATGAAAAAGCTGTTAAAATTCCAGCTTTTCCAGGCAAAGGCAAAGGATCTGCTCCTTCACCATCTGCACAGCTGCTGGCAGGGTCAGCTCCCCAACACCAAAGGAATTCCCCAACCCCAAAAACGCCCCAGGCAATGCCTTTATGAAGGACAGAACTTCACAGTCCGTCCCACTGATGGATGACAGAGGCATGAAAAGATTAATTTAGGTACCTTCCCTAAATATCTCGAGCTTAGGTTTCCCCAAGCTGCCAAAATTTGACTGGAAATCTCATGGGGGTTAAAATGCTCACTCCTTCTGCCAGTTCAGCACTTCCAGTTTGAGCTGAGACTGGAAATTTAGTGTGAAAAAGGAAAAAAATGATGGGATCTGCCAGGAGTTTCAAGGAAATTTGGGTTTGGAAGTAATAAAGGATCCAGGATTGGATGTANAGAAGAGACCAAAAAAAAAAAAAAGCTGAACAAAAAGAATGAAAAAATGCTTTGAGCATAAAGCAAAGGCCACAGTAAATCATTGGATGTGCTAAATAAATCAGAGTGATGCTGATAAAGCTGCTTTGGCTGCTTCCAGACCCTTTTTGTAAGGTTTTTAAACTGCTGGTTACATCCCCTCTGTGATATGTGGTTGTGTAACTCATCAGGTGGGCCAAAAAAAGGATCAATAAATAAATCTTTAAGAAACAGAAAAATGGGATTTGGCTCAAGGGACGAAGGAACCTGTGCAAGAAATTTCCACATTAAAAAACCATTGCTCTTTCTGGAGCCCGGGGTGAAGAAAGAGCTTGAAATGAAACAGACAATTCCATAATTTTAGGGGGAAAATATTTATTATAAAACAGACAAGTTCACCAAAACATCCAGTCCAAGATGAATTTAGAACAAAAGCCTCTCCTGCCCAGCTCTGCTCTCAGCTGTGAGGTGGGGTGGGATGGATTCAGGGGATTTCTGGGAGAGGTTTGGGCTTTCTCTCTCAGTGCTGTGGTCGTGGATGTTGTGACCCAGAGTGGGTTTTGGGTGGAATTCTTCTCCAGAAGATCCAAAAGCATGGATCTTCTGAGCATGGAACCTCTTTTTGCAAAGAGGCAGGATGTCATTGTCCCCAAAGTGTTTGTGATGCTGTTGGAAAATCAGGGAGCAGAGAGGATTTTCCTAAAATCAGTTCTGAAGAGAAACTCCCCAAAAGGGCAGCAGGGCTCTGGTGTTGGACCAGCCTGGTCTGGGATGGAGTCTGCCCAAAACTGAGAGCCAGAGCATCCTTTAGAGGGTAAAAAGAGTCACCCTGGGCTGGGTTTATTTATCTTTTTAGTCCTATTATCCCACTGGAACTGAAAAATTTCCCTTAAATACCAAAATATTCAACAAAAAGAAGGGAATAACAAAGCTGGAACACAACCACAAAACCACAAACCCTGAATTTGTGTGCAGGTGTAACCTGGCAGAATTTGGGTTGGTTTGTTGGCTGATCAGAGTCACTACCTGACAAAAAGGTGATTTTTTTTCCACGTTTCCCCACTCCCATCCCATTGGTGCCTAAAGCATGGTTCTTTTTCCTATGGATTAAATTACTGGGGGAAAAAAGAACTTGAAAGGCAGTGCTGGATAACTGGATTTTCCTGTGCCTGAAAAATTGTGCAGGTGATGTCATCACACCACCCAGCACACCTTTTGGGTTTGGGTCTTGGAAAAATGCCAGGCTTGGAACTGGGAGAGGGGAGAGAAGGAATCTCCAGTTCTTTGGGATTTTGTTCTTCCTCACCTCATGTTTTGATGCCACTGGTCCTGTAAGCTCAGTATCAAACCAAACCACCAGGCCATGGATGCAGTCTGGGGATTCTCTGGGGTGGGAATCACAGAATTCCAGAATCACTGGGGTTGGAAAAGCCCTCCAAGGCCATCAGGTCCAAGCTGTGTCCAATGCCCACCTTGTCCACACTGAGTGCCACCTCCAGGCCTTGGACACCTCCAATCATGAGGACTCCAAACCTCCCCAAGCCCAAAGCTGTTCACAGGTCTTGCTGAAATTTTCTATTTTTTGAAATTTTGATGAAAATTCAACCTTCAAGACACAAAATAATGAACAGGCCTGGAAAAATACCCAGCACAGGTTGCACATTTTGTTCCCGTTTCCCTCTGTGAGAGATCCCCATGACCAAAAATCCTCATTTTATATCGTTGGCTCTCTAATTTTGTGACCTCAGTTGTGCTGAATTGGAATTCTAAATACATGTTGAGGGCTGCAAAAAATCCCAGAGCATGAGACAGCCCTTGAGGGAAAAACATTCCCACCATTTCTGCTCTTGGAGATTAGGGCAAAGTTACTGGGAAAGAGTCGTGGGATGGGTCAGAGACAGAAAATGATGGCTGAAGATGTCATATCCATCTTCCTGGTGGTGCTAAATCCATCTTCCTGGTGCTGGACCCCTCTTCCTGTGCCTGTTTCTGCCTAATTTATACCACTTTGGTCATAAAAACTGCCTTGGTTGCACAACTCTGGAAAAAAGATTGTGAAGGAACAGCCAGATCTTTCTATCTGTGCTTTATCTCCCTCTGAGCTAGAGGCTGGGAGTCTTAGTAATTAAAAATAGATCAAAACCTGATGGAAATGTTCCTAAAATTTGGATTTGGGTCATTCAAAAGGGAAAACAGGTAAAAGGTCTGGCTGCAGCTCTGAACTTCCTCTGGTTTGGGTTTGTTTGGGTTCTGGGTTTGGTCCATCTCAATAAACAGAGCTGACAAGCAGAACTTGCTTAATTCATCATCATCTGAAAGTGGAATAAAGAAAAGTGCAGATCTACTTCTGTTTGTTCAGGGGGTGCAGGTCTGAGATGAAGGAGCATAAAATACCTACAAGGGTGACTTTAAAAATAACAGGAGGTTCATCATCTGCCTTTTATCCAGCCCCAAAAGTGACCTAGACTGGGGAGAACACAAAGCTGTGTCAGAGTTTCTATGAGCTCATGACGCTTTGTGCAATCTGAATTACGTGTGAAATTGTTTTGCAGTGACCTAGGGAAGGCTCAGGATCCAGCAGCTCCCTGGGGACTCTTCCAAAGTGTCTCATTAGGATAATTTCCCTTGCACTGGGCAAGGCAGGGCTTCCAAAAGCAGTTCAGAGGCACAAGGCTGAGCAGCCAGACCCTGCTCTGGAGCTCAGGGCTGGATTTTGTGTTTTATTGCCCATCCTGGAGATGCTGGCAGTGGTGGAGTCACCAAGCTCTGCTCTCTGTGGCTGCAAACTGCCCTGGAGCTGTCCCAGGCCGTGCAGGATCAGCTGGAATGGCTGGGATGGGTTTGCAGGAATCACAAGGCAGGAAGTTCAGGCTTGCAGAGTTGCTCTCCAAAATTCAGGCAGCTGGAACAGAGGGGCCCTTCCAAGCTGTAAGGACAGGGAAGCTCAGAGACACCCTTTCCACTGAAAAATTGGGAACACAGGGATGCTCCATGGCCAGGACATCTTTTCCTGGTTCAGCCCCCAATTTCCCTGCAATAATTGGGCATTACCAAGAGTTTATCCCTGCAACCCCATCACCTTCATCCATTAATTTGTACAATATTTGTAGTGCAAGGAGGAATCAAGTTTGTGCATCATTCCCCATGGCAAAGATCCGGGTTTTTGTGGGATTTCAACAACTTTGTGAATGGTTTTCCCCCAGCATCTTTTACCTTCATACAGCCCTTTCCTTGGTGCCCCCTCAGCAAAGAGTTTGCTCAGCCACACTGAACCTCACACTTCTCCCTCTCTGGGAATATTTGTCTTTTACTCCTTGCAGGGAGGATCTGCAGCCTGAGAGGAACGATATAAACACACATGGATCCCTTGGGGTGGCACTGACTGCCTTGGTGACACCATCTGAATTACATTTCTCCTTACATCAGACTCCTGGCACCACAAAAAAGAGTCTCTAAGAAAAAAAACTGGTTTATACCTTATTTTGTATTGATATTAATACCTAAGCTGACCTTTTATTATGTACAGGAGATGGCAACAAGTTCTCTTGAAACCTAAAAATAATTGAAGGTCTAACAAACTCTGACCCTGGATAAGGCTGGATCTTCCTAATCCCATTTTTACGAGGATGAAGGCTCCTCCTCCTCCTTCTTTGATGTATGGAAATGGGGTTTTTACCTCAGAGAGACCCTAAATCCTTGTACAGAAATCACTGGTTTAGTCTGATTACTCTCAGTCTAACTCACACTGCTCTGGTTGTGCCTCTGAGGTAAAAACCCATCCCTGTGCTCCTGTCTCTCTTGGAATTGTGTCTGGCACTGGATGAACTTTTTGGTAAAAGCAGGAAGATGTTGTGTTTAATCCTGAATCCCTGGCTGTGAAATCCTTTGAAAATATTCCTTCAGTGGAGTTCTTCTGTTCAAAGGCTGAATATTCCCTGGGCAGGCAGAGTGAGGGATGAGCTGGGAATTGCTGCTCAGGGATGGGGACAGATGGGGATCTTGTCACTCCTTTTTCTCCCTCCTGCTGGGGTAATTCCTCCCTGTGCTCAGCTGGAATCTGCCACCTCTGGCTGAGTTTTCAGGGGTGACTCCCTGCCCTGAGAAATCAGGCCACAAAGGGAAGAACAGCAATGAACACTTTGTATTTCTCTCCTAAATTGCTGCTCCTGGGGCAAATGCCCTGTGAAAGCTGAGCTGGAACAGAGGCTGGACAGAGTAAAGAATAAAGCAGGGATTTATTGAAAGGATCTCCTCCATGGATCCACCTTGGGCAGCACAAGAGCCCAGCCAGGGCTGCACCCAAGATGAACCAAAATGGTCCCAAAATGCACGGCCGCTCACGGGGGCTCTCACTGTGATCAGTTCTGCTCCATTTGCATCTTGGAGTTCATTGTCCAGTTCCAGCTTTAGCCCATGCAGTCCCATCCTGCTTGTTTTTCTCTCTCCAGCCCACGTTGTTTGTGCTCTTGGGCCTAGATTTGGATCATTTGTCCTTGGTCCCCAGCTGGAGAAGGAATTGTTTTGTCTCCCTGCTCTGTGCACAGAGCTCAGCATCCCCTCATGTGAAGCTCAGACCCACACACTAAAGCAGCTCAGAATGGGAAAAATAGAAAAGCTAAAACCTGAGGCATCAGGTTTGGGACAGCTCAGCTGTGCAGCTAGGCAGGGCTGGCCCTGCCAAAGAGGGGAAATCAGGGACTTGGTGGAATTCCTACTTTTATCAGACTGTCAGAGTGAAAGGACTCACTCCTTGCTTTGAGTTTGGCATTTGGAGGAATTTTTGGGCTCCAGTGTCAGTTGGCATTTCAATAATGCCAATTTTTCCCCAGCACCACTGTGATAAAAAGCTAAAAGGGTTTAGCTTTTATATTTTTCCCATTCTGTGCTGCTTTAGTGTGTGGGTCTGAGCTTCACATGAGGGGATGCTGAGCTCTGTGCACAGAGCAGGGAGACAAAACAATTCCTTCTCCAGCTGGGCACCAAGGACAAATGATCCAAATCTCAGGCCCAAGAGCACAAACAGCATGGGCTGGAGAGAGAAAAACAAGCAGGATGGGACTGCATGGGCTGAAGCTGGAACTGGACAATGAACTCCAAGATGCAAATGGAGCAGAACTGATCAAAGGGAGAGCCCCCGTGAGCGGCCGTGCATTTTGGGGCCATTTTGGTTCATCTTGGGTGCAGCCCTGGCTGGGCTCTTGTGCTGCCCAAGGTGGATCCCTGGAGGAGATCCTTTGAATAAATCCCTGCTTTATTCTTTAGCTCTGTCCAGCCTCTGTTCTAGCTCAGCCTTCAAATGGTATCAAACCAAGCTCCCAAAACTTCTTCTTTCTGCTCCTGGCTCGTGGACAGAAGCTCTGCTGTCCATCCCTGCCAGGAATGGCCATGGTGGTGGTGGCGTGTGTGGCTCTTCCCACTAATCCGGGGTGGCACAAGTGATAAATCCTCTCACTTTCAGAGCACCAAGCAGCCAAAGCTTTGGGATTTGGGCAGGGAAAGCTTTTATATTAGCTCAGGCAGTAAATACGGAAAGGAGAATGGATTTGCTCTGCCAGAGGACAGGAGAGGTGACCTGTGTTAGCTTTTCCCTCTCTGCTCTCATGGGCACTTGGAATGTGAGGAATTGCCTCTGTTCTTCTCTCTCCAGCCCTCCCACAGAGGCTCCAGGAGGAGAGGAATAAATGGAATTAGTGGTTTGTAGGGCTCTAGTTTGTGATGCTCTTTGACTTTAAGTGCTTTCATTGCAGGAACCCAACCCTTGGCCGTGTTTTCCAGAAGAAAAAACCTTTTGAAATGTTTTGAGGGTCTGGGTGCAGATTTTTTGTGCATTTTGTGCATTTGGGATGTGCAAGTGTCAGGGGAGCCCAAGTGGAAGCTCCTCCTGCACCGGGAGATGCTGGAATTGTGTCAGAGCACAGGGTTTGTTCTGATAACCATAAAATACATTTTCAAAATACAGAGAAAACCTTGACTTTGAAGGCAACTTCCAGCTCTTGGAGAAGAGATTTTTGTTTGGATACAGGATCACACAAGAGCCACGTGCAGATTTTTCTCCCACCTTTCCCAAACAAATTTATTGGCTACTCTTCACTCCAGAGTTTAAACCACAACTCAAGCCCTGGGTCCTTTCATTCCAGTGAATCCATGGGGATGGTGGGGCACTGGAATTCCAGATTCCCAGAGAAGCTTTGGCTGCCCCAATCCTGGAAGTGTCCAAGGCCAGGCTGGAGCACCCTGGGATAGTGAAAATGTCCCTGCCCATGGATTAAAGATGGGCTTTAAGGTCCCCTCCAACCCAAACCATTCCATGATTTTCAGATAATTTTTGTGCCTTTTTTCCCCCTCACTGCCCTGTGGTTCCAGAGCTGTACCTGATTTAGAAACCCAGCAGCAACACCAAGGTGAAAGATTTCCCTAAAATCCCAATTTCCCTCTGGATTCCCTTTGAAATTTAAGAATTTAGGTGAAAGGAGAGAGGGGAGGAAAAAAAAAAAAGGAATATTTAGATGACCTGAAAAGCATCTCTGCCAGTTTGTAATGTGAACCTGAAGCTGTAAAATGATGACAAGTATGTGAAATTGGGAGATGCTGGCTGACATTTCAGAGTACAAACATCCCCAGCTTCATCCAGATTGCAAAATATCGATGATTTCAAATGGAAAAATCCAATGGGCCAAACACTGGTTCCACTTTTCTATTTTAGGAACACCTAAAATGTGGTTTTTGTTGTTTTCTAAGAGGATCTGAGCTGATCCTGGAAGTGAAATGACTCAATTTTAATGTGGAATATGAGAAGAAACAAAACAAAACAATAATATTCACACACACTGTCAGCTTTAAGGTGAAAATAAAATCAAGGTTCTCATTGGGTTGAAATTGTCTTTTTAAATTAAAAATGTGCTTCCAAATGCTCTTCATCTTAAAACTTTGATACTTTCCTGGCACTTTGGATTATTAATTACTCTGCAGTAATTTAAAATTTATGCTTTTTCCTCCATGTTTCTGTTTCACTTCTGGTTCTTGAGACAACTCCAGAACACTGAGGTTGAGTTTAACACCACCAAGTGCAAAAATGACATTTCATTATCTCTAAACCCAACTTTTCTGGACTTCCTTAAGTACTAACTTCCACATTATTTTCCAAACAAACCAGGATGCTCTCCATTCTCCTTTCCTTCACATCCACATGGATATTAGAATTTCTCTGTATTTTTTAATGAGTTTTCTCTTTCTAAACCACCTCAGGCAGGGGGCCAATCTCCAGCTCAGGTGCAGTAACCCAATGAGTGCCTAATTTTCAATTGCACGCTCCCAAATTAAAGTGCAGCTGCTGCCCACAGTTCACCTGATCTGCTCACTGAGACATCATTAAGGAAAATCAATTAATTTTTCCACTCTCCCAAATGCTGCTGGAGTTGAATGGGAGGAGAAGGAAGAGAAAAGAGGAGGGAAAAAAAAAAGGACTTTTGTGTTGGAAAGATGAAACCGAAGGTATTGAGTGGCCAGGTGAATGCAGGGCACTTAAAGCAGGGAAGAAAAGAGATACAAGAAGTTTATATTTCATTTTAGGGATGAAAATGAGAGCTGCTCATCCATGAAATAAACCTTCCTTGCTCTTCCACCAGCTCCTTTTTCCATGTCCTTCTGCGTTGTGATCCGAGGTGGAGATTATTTAAAAGTGAAAGGGAAATGTTCTGGTAAAACCTAGAGGGAAGCCCTGAAAAACTTGACACAAAAATTCCTGAAAATTCCTAGATATTCATATAATTCCTTAAATTTCGCTCTGAGATCAGACTTTGGAAAATGGATTTTGTAGGATTTATTCATTATTGGTTTTAATTGTGAGCCAGACATGGAAAAAACCAAAGGTAAGCTTTAATTGAAGCTCACAGGGCAAAAGAAGCCCTGAAGAAAAGGCATCCTTTAGTTTGGCTCCTATGAAATGAAAAGGAGCTGAATGAATTCTTGCTTTTAATGGAAAATTTTTTTTAAAAAATCATTTTTAAGGATAGACATTTAAATTTGAGGCTGTGAATCAATTTCTAAAAGTGCTGTAGTTGATATTAATGACAAAAAAAATCCTTTTATTTGGTTAAGAAGATTAAATGCTCAACTCAAACCACAATTTTTGTGAATTTTTGCTTCAAAGTGGGCAGGTTCTGTTGCTGCTCTGAAATGAATTGTCAGAACCCGAGCTGCTCGGAGGGAATGAAACCTATTCAAGATCCAAACTGAAACTTTAACGAGCTAAATGTTTATTATAATGATATTTTTCTTACAGAAATGTTAGCGAGACGCAAAATAAACCTAAATCATTTTTAGGAGAAAATGCCTTAATACCTGCAACTTTTCTAAGAAATGTTGCACTAGAATTTGAATTAATTAGGTGCTATAATGAACTATTTTTTATTTAGACAGCATGAACAAACGTCTAGATGGAGCACAGTTATTCATGAAAACTTTCAAGCGTCAATTAATTAATTAATTCATGCACAGAATTTTCAGACCTTAAATTTCCCTGGAGGAGGAGGAGGAGCTGTCCTGATGAAGCCACAGGGAAGGAAGGAAATGCTGGAAAACCTGCAAAACTCACCTGTTTTACACAATATTTTCATTTTTTTTTTTTTCAATCATCACCAAAACATTACAAAATAAAATTCCTGGCTAAAAGAAGGATCAGACCAAGGTGGGGGAAATTCCAAAGAAATGAACATCTCCTGTTTGGAGCAGGGATTCCAGCAGCTCCAAACACTCAATGAGATCATTATCAACCTCACCAATCCCATATAACACCTGAGTGATCACATCACCGAGTAATTAACTAAGTAACCAATCCATTAATTATAAGGGAAAGTTACTCCCGTAAGGCAAATCAGTTTGGGAGCTCTGGTCTCAGGAATAAAGTATTTATCCCGAGATCTGCAGGAACAGAGCCCCCATTGTCTGCAGGAGATTCTCTTGTCCTTAATTAACTTTGCTGAGCGTGGGCAGCACCCAGAGGAGCAAAGGCCAGCTCCCAGTTGGAGCCTGGCACTAGGAGCACTGGGAACACCAGTCCTGCTCCTGGTTTTCAGCAGGAGCAGGATAATCCCAGAAAAAGCAATTTTTCCCTCTCTTTTTTTTTGATAAAAATTATTAAAAGGGATTTTTTCCCCCACTAGAATTTTTGTGTAGCCCTGGTTCTGCTCCCACAAAGAGCAGGATGTGAGTAAAGCATCACCAGCTCCAGAAATTCCAGCAATATTTTGGGGAAAGATCCACAAATCGATGAGCTACATGGGAAATGGGTGCAGAAAAGGTGGAAAATTCCTATTTTGTACCTTAAGAACTCCAAGGATTTTGTGATTTGGGGAGCCAGCAAAGACCATGAGGTTCTCCCACATCCTGAATCTCCCTGGATCCTCAGGAGAGCCTGGGGAGTTTTACCCACAAAGAGGAGTGGGAACATGGTGGAACCTGGGAATGGGAACGTGGTGGAACATGGGAATGGTGGAATCTGGGAATGGGAACACGGTGGAATTTGGGAATGGTGGAATCTGGGAATGGGAACAGGTGGAACTTGGGGAAGAGGAACATGGTGGAATTTGGGAATGGGACCATGGTGGAACTTGGGAATGGTGGAACCTGGGAATGGGAACATGGTGGAATTTGGGAGTGGGACCATGGTGGAAACTGGGAATGGTGGAACTTGGGAATGAGAACGTGGTGGAACTTGGGAATGGGAACATATTAGAACTTGGGAATGGGAACGTGGTGGAACTTGGGAATGGTGGAACTTGGGAATGGGAACATGGTAGAACTTGGGAGTGGGAATGTGGTGGAACCTGGGAATGGGAACGTGGTAGAACTTGGAAATGGTGGAATTTGGGAATAGGAACATGGTAGAACTTGGGAATGGGAACGTGGTGGAACTCAGGAATGGGAACATGGTGGAACTTGGGAATGGTGGAACTTGGGAATAGGAACATGGTGGAACCTGGGAATGGAAACATGGTGGAACTTGGGTGTGGGAACGTGCTGGAACTTGGGAATTGATTTCTTTTGGACAAATCAAGAGTGGAATCTGCAGAAAATCCTCATTTCTTCAATGATTGCACCACTGGGGTGTCCTCCCAAGTGCTGTGATTTTCACTGAGCACAGTCTTCCCCTTTGGAGTTCTGCAGACCTCATTCCATGTGTCCCTGGAATAAATGCTGGGAATTCTCTATTTTGAAATGCAAACACTTGGATTTAATGGGACTGACAACTCCCACATAAACAGAGAAAGGAAAAAAAAGAAAATGAACAGAATTTCTGGGTTATAAATCCATGTCTGTGAGGTCCTACGTGTGACCTCCCTTTGAGGACATCCATGAAGATTTTATTAAATATTAAATATTGAAGAGTTGGATGTTGTGTCCAAGGTGGTTCCAGCCTCTTTCTGGAGTGAGTTAGGAGAGAAAAGGATGTTTCATCCAGGTTTGCGGGATAAATCCCCCTCTGAAGAGGCTTTTTAGCTCTCAGATGGCCAAAGAAGCTCCCTGGATTATCCAAACCCAACCTCCAGCTGGGAAGGTGAAGGCTGAGGAGCATTGCCCTGAATTCCAGGCTCGGGTTTTCCTTGGGAGAATATTCATCAGGATATGGATTACATCAGCAAAAATTCCTTCAGAACCTTGAGGGTGACACAACTCCTCAGTGCCACCAGGAAGGTGCTTTCTGCAGTAGGGAATAATTTCAAATTGAAATATCTGCAATAATTTCACATTCAAATATCCACAATAATTTCAAATTACAATATCTGCAACAATTTTGAATTACAATATCTGCAACAATTTCAAATTCAAATATCTGCAACAACTTTGAATTACAATATCTGCAATGATTTCAAATCAAGGGCTCAGCAGATCCAAGGGAACAGTGAAGGTCTAATTCCCTTTCTGGGAAGATCATACAGAGAAAAAGATTTGATAAATATCATTATTATTTTTTTTCCTGTGATGGAAGAGAAGCCTTAATTCCTCAAATATGCCAAGATGATGTTTGCAGTGAGCAGTGCTCTAAGTTTCCTAGGAAACGTGAATATTACCTTCCTCAGGAATGAGAAATTCAGAGGAGCAATTTGTTCTGAGATGGAAAGGCTGTGTCCTTTTATGTAATGAAATCCAAATCCAGAGCAAGGAGGAAAACTGAAGCAGAGGAGAACTGGAATTTGGTGCAGGGAAAAGTGGGAGCTGCTCTGGTGGAAAATCTGGATGGAAATGTAAAAATGGTGTCAGATGGATAAGGGTTTTCCTTTAAAGACCTTCCTTTTCCAGGGAGGGGGTGGAATGGCACTGTTCCTAAGCTGAGTGACTGAAGGTGCAAAAACCTCTTGAAAAATGAGCTTTTCCACCCAAAAAATTCCTAATCAGGAGGTGGAGAGCCCAGGAAGGAACAGGAGGAAATTCAACATGCCATGGAGGGGATGAAGCAGGAAATTCCCTCCTCCTGCACCTCCTTGGAACTGGCTGGGGTTTGTGCACCTGTGACTTCTCCACAAAGAGTTTGGGTTTCTCAGAGCTGGCTCAGGCCCCATTTCCAGGAGATTTTCCTGGATGTTCCCCTGATTTTACAGATCCCTGGGGTGCCTGGTCTTGTCAGGGTGTGTTTGACCCCGTGTTTGACCAGTGCCTTTTCACACTTCCAGCAGGAAAGTCCATCCTTCCAGCCCTGATCCATGACAAATTTGCTCTTCTGACAGCAGTGGAGGAGAGCTGTGAAAATTCCTTTACATGGACACGAGCAGAAGCACAGAAAAAGCAGATGTCAGTGGTTTAATTGGCTCAGCCTTTTGTTGTCTGCTGAGTCAGACAAAAAGCTCAGAAATCCGTGGTGGTGCAGCTCTCCTTATCTGTGGAGTTGGAATCTGTGGGATTGAAGGAGCGTGGCTTTAATCCACTCTGCTGGGAATGACCTCATGGCTGGGAGATTGCACTGGGATGCAGAAATTCTTCTTTGGGGGGGTTTCATCTGGACATTGAGGGATTAAACCTGATGGATTCCAAGGACTGGCCTCAGATTTTGCTTTGTTTGTAGGGACAGGACACTTAACACAGAACATGGCACCCACAGCTCCTGATTTATCCTGTACTGAATCTAATCCTGGTGCAGGGAATGGATTTTTTCACATTTTTTTTGTTCTCACACCAGTCTTTGCAAAGATTGCAAAGTTTGCCATTCAGATCTCTCAGCTGATCAGTTATGATGAAGCAGCAAAGCTTTGCTCTGATAATCTTTCCCCTAAAAGCCAAATTTCTGAAATTCCTTCCTTCTTTAGCTTTCCTGAGAGGGGTAAGGGATGATGTAGCTCAAATGATACTCTGGTGACATAACAAAGAACAGTAAAGGTCAGAGCAGATTAATTTGCTCCAGGATCAGCTGGAGAATATTAAACCTCTTAACTGTAATCCTTTGATAACCAGTTCTATAATGTAATCATCAGTGTACATCCAATAACACACGTTAATTACTTTGGAATTCTATTTTTCATTTTTAATCACAAGATACACTTTAAAGGATGCCCCAGCCGCCTCCAGCAGCCCCCACCAGTTCAAACAACTCCTTTCAAATTAAAAAAAAGCCAGAAAAACCCTACTTTTATGAGGTGGCTGGGAAAAAGTCAGCCTGGAAAATATCCTTGTGAAGGAAGCATCTGTCACAAGTCAAAACGTTCTTGCTGCTCCCTGGGGAGAGCCAGCCCGGGCACAGACAGCAGGGAAATGCTCAGTGCTGAAATTTGGTGGGCAAAACGTGGATGCTGCAGTCTGGGGAGGGGGTTCCAGAGCTGGGGCAGAGAAACTCACCTCCCTCAGCCCTGAAACCCTGGGAAATCCAAGTGTGGAGAGGAGGAGGAGGGGATTTTGCACAGAGGATTTAATATTCACAGGAGGGGGGCAGTTTTTACGTGAGGTTCACAGGAGCTTTTCCACACAAAACCAAGGTCCCAAATAATTTCCATCTGAAATCTCAATCCCAAACCTTGTCCCAGCTCCCACTGCCCTCATGCTCCAGCAAAACCTCCTCTCCCCAGCCTTGGAGAGGCAGAACTTTGTGCCAGCTGTGCTGAATTTCATCAAATATATCAAAGCTCATCTGTGACCCACACATTTCTGTCACAGCTCCGGAAACCATCAGCCACCCTCTGAAAATGAGAATTTGTGGGTGTGCTGCACAGCCTGAGCACGCTCACGGCTTCCAGAGAGGGGAAAAAATACTCCAGGGCTGGAAAATTAGGGAAAAATACATCCATGGATTGATCAGGACTTTCCTCTGAGCCAAAACAGGGTTATGCTGAAACACTGAAGTGCTGAAATGGTTTGAAGTCTGTTCACTCCCTGGATGAGTAAATGGGAATTTCCAGGTGTCATTTTAAGGATTTTGTGTAACAATTGGTGAAGTCGTAGCAGACAAAGGGGTCAATCCCTCCCTCCTCCTTCCCCAAGAGCAGAGCTCAAGCTGGGCTCAGCCTGGGTGGCCTGGACCAGTTTGTAGCAGAAAGGGCAAATTCTGTTTTCCTTGAAGTGCTTGCAAAGTTTTGGGAAAAAACCCAATCCCATGGGAATCTGAGAAAGGGAATTTATGCACGACTTCATTCCCAAATGTTCTGCAGAATGTGGATGTACCCAATGGTGACAAGTTCTTTTTGATACTTCCAATGCCATCATTTCACCGGATCATTTCAGGTTTCCAAACTCTCTCCTTGCTTTCAACGCCCTTTCCAGTGAAATTCCCCGACTGGAGGTGGATGAATGAGTGCAACAATTCCTGGGTTGAGGTGTGATGTCCCTCCAGAACAGAACAAACTCTGAAAATCCTTCAGATGAGTGTTTGGAGACAGTCCAGCAGCAGTGTTGGGCATCTCTGGTGCTGTATTTTGGGGAGATATTTTGGGAAAGCAGGGTTCAGCTCCTTGCACCCCTCAGCCTCTCTCAGGTGAGCTGTCTGAAGTGCATTTCTACCTGGAAGAACTGAGTCAGGGTGAAAACGAGCCTGGGAGGTCTCCCCAGACCAACTTGCAGCTTGTACTTTAATTTTCAAGCCCTTCCCACTTCAACAAATACCCCAAAAATTCCTCCATCAGCACCAAAATCACTTGGACAAACCCCTGAACAAGCAGCGTGTAACTATCAACTGCTAGCTGATCCCAGCTCGGTATTGTCCTCAGAAAACAAGGAAAGAGAAAGGAAAGCTGACCCAGGGTCAGTTCCTGCTCTGGGCATGCTGTAATGCCATAGGATTTATGAATCTTTAATTGCAGTTGCTCTGCTATAAATGCTTAATGAAAACACCATGTCCAAGTGGCTGTTGGAGGGTGTTGGTGAGCAGGCAGGTTACAAGGCTGTAAATAACCTCCTTGGGCAGGGATCACAAAGGATCCACGCTCATTCCTCCTGCATCTGCTCCCAAAACGGGATTGCAGGGCTGCGGGGGGTGTGACAGCGAGTGTGACGAGTGTTTGATGTGAGTGTGATGTGAGTGTGATGAGTGTGCAGGNCCCAACCTCACTGGGGACATTTATCAGCATCCCAAGCCTTGTTGGGGTCTCTCAGCAGCACCCCCAGCCCCATGGGAGACCCTTATGAGCATTCCCAGTCTGACAATGGGCTCTCATGAACATCCACAGCCCCATGGGAGACCCTTGTCAGCACCCCCAGCCCTGTTGGGGCTTCTCATCAGCATCCTCAACCTCACTGGGGACATTTATCAGCATCCCAAGCCTTGTTGGGGTCTCTCAGCAGCATCCTCAGCCCTGTGAGAGACTCTCATGAGCATTCCCTACCCCATGGAGGACTCTTGTCACCACCCCCCATCCCATTGGGGTCTCTCAGCAGCATCCTCAGGCCCATGGGAGACCCTCATGAGAATTCCCAGTCTGACAATAATCTCTTATGAACATCCCCAGCCCCATGGGAGACTCTTGTCACCATCCCCAGCCCCACGAGGGTCTCCCATCAGCACCCCCAGCCCCTGGTCCCTCACTGCCAAGCACTGCTGAGCTGCCCTGNAGTTCCTGCTCTGGGCATGCTGTAATGCCATAGGATTTATGAATCTTTAATTGCAGTTGCTCTGCTATAAATGCTTAATGAAAACACCATGTCCAAGTGGCTGTTGGAGGGTGTTGGTGAGCAGGCAGGTTACAAGGCTGTAAATAACCTCCTTGGGCAGGGATCACAAAGGATCCACGCTCATTCCTCCTGCATCTGCTCCCAAAACGGGATTGCAGGGCTGCGGGGGGTGTGACAGCGAGTGTGACGAGTGTTTGATGTGAGTGTGATGTGAGTGTGATGAGTGTGCAGGAACGACAGGAATTACACTGCCAGGCTCCCAGCAGCTCCCTGGGAAATCGCAGCCCGTGTGGGAAGGCGATTGCATCACTCCGAGTCGCTTTAATTAAACCTTTAAAGGTTGCTTGAGTCAAAGGAAGGCTCAGGGCTCTCAGCTCGCTGCCCTGCAGAGCACCCGGGACTGCTGACCCCGCTGGTGGCTGGGACAGAGCTGGGATGGGGGGCAGGACTGGTGAGGGGAGGTGGGGGTCCCTTATCAGCACCCCCAGCCCCATGGGGATCCCTCATCAGCACCCCCAGCCCCATGGGGATCTCTTATCAGCACCCCCAGCCCTATTGGGGTTTCTCATCAGCATCCCCAACCTCACTGGGG
>VXBC01001360.1:54849-69058 GCA_013399945.1 Ploceus nigricollis | reverse complement strand
CTGTCCAGCCTCTGTTCCAGCTCAGCCTTCCCAAGGCATCACCTCCTTCCCATCCCTGGGGCTGAGCTTGCAGTGCTGGCTGAGCCTGGGCAGCTCTGCACTTGCTTCTTGATCCCTCCAGCAGCCCCATTTCCATTTAAAACTGAATTTTCATTTGCCATGTTGGCTCATTCTTTGGTTTGAACCAAAGGATTCCTCAGGACCTGGCTGGGCTGGGGCAGGGTTTGCACTTTTCCCAAGGCTTTTCCTGCCCCACTCTGGCTGCCAAACCAACACAGAGCCTCACCTTCATCAATTCCCACTTTTATATACAACTCCAAACCAAAAATATTGGCTGAGACATCACCAGTGCTTCAGCATCCCTCGGCAGTTTGGTGAAATGTGACAAAGGGGACTCAGGGGTGCTGGTGAAACTCAGACAGAAATTATTTGTTTGGTTATTTAGGACAACAGAGAATAGATAAGATCAGCCCCTATGGAACTTTTTTTACAGGAATTGCTGATTAAAAATGTTTTTCCTGTCACATCTTTCCATCCCCTCCAAAACAATGAATGAATTTGTAGTCACATGAGGGAACATGACCTTGATTCTCTGTTTTCATTGATTAAATTAAAAAAAAAAAAAGTGTTTTGACAACTCTTTCTGCACCTACAGGTACACACTGAGAATGAAACAAACGTGGAATTTAATAAATGTCACCCCTTAACTCAGGGGTGAGGGAGGGACAGGGATGGGACCCTGCTCCATGAATAAAACGTACAGGGAGAATTCCAGGGAGTATTGCTGACATGTTCTGTGACAGGTGACCACAAAAATTGTTCAATTAAATGGGGCCAGCAGGGATTGAAGTGACAGAAGAGATCAGTAAGAACATGGGCAGTGCATTCCTGCAGCCTGCAGAGACTGACACAGAACAAAATGCTCTTTTTGAAGCTGTCATGGCACACTGGAAGGTTCCTCTGGAGTCAGGGAAAGAATTCTGAATACAGGAAGGTTCTGGCTTTGCAAATTCACAGCTCATGGTGTGGATTCATCAGGTAAGAGCACAATTTTGGTTGCAAGGGAGCAAAAAGCAGAGGGAGCTTCAAAGCCAGCCCATGATGCTCAGGGCCTCAGCTGACTGAAATTTAAATATCTTTACCAATGAGGGTTCCACATCCTCATGGTGAATTTTTCCCTGGATCTGACTGGAATTTCCCTTGCTCCAACCTGCTTCTCCTTCACAACAGAAGGTCCAGCTCTGTTTCTCTGCCACCCCTTGAAGTAGCTGATGAGGGAATTAAAGCCCAGCAATTGAAACACAAACTCCTCCTGAGCAGCCAAATATTCCTCTGCTAAACCCTCCTGGTGCTCCCCTTCACTGGCTGTGGATAAACAGCTCTGCATTTATTTAAAATAATAAATTTTATTTAAATTATTAGTTCAAATGAATCAATTAAAATTAATTTTAAATAATCAATTTATTTTAAATAATATTTTAAATAAATCAATACTGGCAGTGGCTCTGGCAGGCACCTGACCCAAAAATTCCTGGGGGCAGTGGATGGATCACAAGGAGCACCTGGATCTGTCCAGCACTCCCTGGGATGGGATCCCTCTGGAAAAGGGCTCTGGGTGGGTGAGCCTTGGTCTGACAGAACAGGGAACAATTTAGGGGATGAACCCAACCAAAAAAAAAATTTAAAACATCCAAGACTCCAACATCAACCTTCTCTAAATTCCACATATTCCAGGAAGGTGAGAGAAATCCAACTTCTCCTGCTGCTCCCAGGGCCTGGTACTGCAATTCCCAATTCCAGCAGCTCTGGTGGCACTGGGGCAGCCGGGCAGGGAAAGTTTGCACTGGAAAGTTTTGGGTTATTTTATTTTTCTTTCCAGGGAGCAGCACGTGCCCCGGAATGTGAGGAATGTCCCTGTGTGGATTTCCACCCGTTCCTGCTGCCCAGTCTGGCTCTGGAGCACGGCCAGGGTGGAACAGATTTGGAATAAATTTCCTGAGTCCCTCAGGGTGTTGGGTGAGGTCCCCTCCAAGAAACAAAAGATAAAACCTGGCCCTCATGACAGAACCTCTCCATCCAGGTGGATTTTCACTGCCTGGAGCCAAGAAATGGAAATTCCTCCTGATTGTGGAGGGGGTTACAGCTGACACTGGTCAGATTGAAATTGTTTGAGTGGGCTCCCCCACAGAAAAGAAAAATCACACTAAAAATCCAGAGAGAAGCAGAAAATACTCACTATTTCTGTATTTTACATCTTTTGAGATGGGACTTCTTTTTTCCTTGATGAAAGTCAAACTCCCATTTCTAGGAACAGTTACACACGTGGTGGAGAATTCATTCAGGACACTGAGAACAATGCAAGACCTGGGGAACATTTTAAAACTTCCCACCAGCCCTGCTGTCAATTTATTTTGCAAATAAAGCAGATTTGCTACATTTCCTGATGGTTTCATCATTTATGAACCCTGTGCTTGATAAAATGTAGACAGACATTTTGGAGGCCCTCATCTGAAGAAATGTTATGTTTTCTCCAGCACTGGAGCTGGAGGAACAGAAAGAAAACTGGAATCTCCCAGAGCACTCAGCACCCTCCAGGGCTGGAGCTTTAATTGGGATTTTGGAGGGCAGAGGGGGTATTTTAGGTACCACTCAGTGCCCAGTTAATCATCTGCCCCCAAGCAACCTTGCAAGGGCAGTGGTGGATCAAAGAGATTCCAAAATGAGGAAAACTCTGTGAGAGCATTGCCGTGGTTGTGGGTGAGAGGAGAGTTGTCTCTCAAACATGGAATTAGTGAGGCTCTGGGGTGGGAGTGCTCTGCCCAGCCCTCCCTGCTCCAGAGCTGCCCCAAAACCTGCCAGAGAAACTGGGAAAAAACCTCTGGGTGCCTGCCTGGCCATGGCCAAAATGCTGTTTGACTTCTTTAATCTTGTTGAGTTGAGGGAAGATAAATTTATTTGAAATATTAACTAATGCAAGAAATAATAGTGGAATAATAATCAAATAATAGTGGAATAATCATCAAATAATAGTGGACTAATCATCAAATAATAGTGGAAAAATAATCAAATAATAGTGGAATAATCATCAAATAATAGTGGACTAATCATCAAATAATAGTGGAATAATCATCAAATAATAGTGGACTAATCATCAAATAATAGTGGAATAATCTTCAAGCTCCTGGCTGCCGATGGTTTCCTGATCAGGAGTTAAAATTCCTTTTCATCCCTGGTTCTTGGCCTTTGGAGAACAAAAATGGCAAACCAGAGGGGACACAAGTGCAGCACCATCACTGGGCACTGCAGAGCCCACCAGCAGAATATTGCAAAGTAATGATTGATGGGATGCATGAATTAATTCACTGTGTGAGGTCAGTGGTACAGCCCTGCTGGTGGAGAGGAGACAATGAATGCACAGACACCTCCCCAGACCCTTCACGGTGATGGAGAAAGGCAGAAATGAATTCCCCACGTTCCTCCCCTTGATTTGTCACATCTTTTGCAGCTGCACCAGCCTGGGGAATTGCTGGGTGAAGGGCTCTGGGATCTCTGTACCCATTACACTCTTTAGACACCCTAAAATCAGCCAGAATTTCCCAACAGTGCCCAAATGGAGCTCTAAAAACCACACTAAACCAAACGCCAACAGAAAACATTTTTTTTTTAATCCCTTAATATCTGGATCCTCCTTCCTTGTGAGGACACTTGTTTTTGGAAGGTTCAGTTCCCAAATATCCAGAAAAGCTCTGCCTGCAGGTGGGATTCCATCCCCTGCTCTCCTTTCTTCCTGTTGGAATTGTCTCCAGCAATTTCAGCATTTGCTGACAGAGAAGAGGGGTTTGATCCCAGACACAAAAGCATTTCAGGCTCCCCAGGAGCTTGTAAAGTTCCACTGCAGCTCCATTGACTCACAGCCCGTGAGTTCCCACAGAGAAAACACAAAGCAGCAGCAAATTTGTGGATCCCAAAAAAAGAGCCGGCCCCTAGACTGGAATATTGAGAATAAATGGTCTCAGCACTGCTCTGCTGGCTGGGTTCTAGCAGGAGTTGAAGCTTTATCCTTCCTGCATCTGAAGAGGGATTAATTATTTTGAATATTTTAAGAAAACAAATTTAAAAAGTCTCCGGCTGGTTCTGGAAAAAAATGAAGGAAAAACTGCTGGAAGTTGGACTCTTTGGGATGTGCAGTGCAGAGGGCAGAGACACCAAGTTTTATTTTCTCACTTGTGACATCTTCTCTCAGGCTGGACCCAGCATTAACTCTCCCTTTGTTATGTCCATAAACTTGAAAATAGGTAATTTTAGTGGGTTTTTTTAATAAAACTTTGGGAGTGTCACTGTTGGGGATCACAGAATTAACTGAGGATTTCAGCTCTGCCTGATGCTCCTGGGATATATCAAAAGTGGGGGGAAAAAAGACAGGAACAGAGATGATGCCACATGATCCCAATGATAAATATCAGCCAAAATGTGGGGCTTGAGAGGCTTTAGCAGAGATGGTAAGGAAAAAGGAACAGCAAAACCCTGTTTCATACCAATTATCTGCAAAGACTGTGCAGATTCCCACACGTAACACCCAGATATGTAACGGGCATCTCCAGGGTCCTGTAACGGGCATCTCCAGGGTCCTGGTGGCATTCCAGGGGACAACCAGTGGTCATTCCTGCCCATCCTCGTGAATCCAGCCTGTGTCTGGTGGCTCTGTGCCAGCACATTCCTGCAGCAGGAGCCTTCCTTGGCTCGTGTGTGAGCTGTGCATTCATTCTCTTCCACATCAGTGGGGCATTTCAGAGCAGCCCCAAGTGTGAGCCACAAAAGCTGGGATTAGAGGTGCCCCTGAGAACAAAGCATTCCACACGTGCCAGAGAAAATCTCCAGGGACCAAGGAGTCAGCAGAGAGACAGAGGGACAGGGCACGGTCAGGGTGGTGATGCCTCTGGGGAGTTAATCTCAGGTATTTGATGAGCACGGCCACAGGAATGGGTTGGAGCTGGTTCTGTGAGCCCAGCTGGGGCTCTGCACCCTGTCCTGGGGTCCCAGCATGGGAGGGATGTGGAGATGGTGGAACAAGTCCCCAGGAGGCACCAGGATGATCAGAGGTGGGGAAAGGCTGGCACAGCTGGGATTGCTCAGCCTGGAGAGGAGAAGCTTTGGGGTGACCTCAGTGTGGCCCTGCAGAGCCTGAAGGAGCCACAGGAAAGGTGGAGAGAGAGAATTCCCAAGGGATGGAGAGACAGGACACAGGGAATGGCTTCAGACTGCCAGAGGGCAGGGACAGATGGGATTCTGGGGAGGAATCCTTCCCTGTAAGGGTAGGGAGGGGCTGGGATGGAATTCCCAGAGCAGCTGTGGCTGCCCTGGATCCCTGGCAGTGCCCAAGGCCAGGCTGGATGTGGCTCTGAGCAGCCTGGGATGGTGGGAGGTGTCCCTGCCATGGCACTGGATGGGCTTTAGGGTCCTTTCCAACCCAAACCATTCCATCACTCTGTGATAAACCATCTCAGACTCTGAGTGAGCCATATCTGCCAAACCCCAGTCTCTGTGCTCCCAGTGCTCCCAGTGCTCCCAGCAGAAGGGAGTTTCCAGCTCCTCCTGCCCAGGTTACTGGCACTTGTCTGATATCCAGCCTAACTACACCCAGCATCACTTTTGTGCCATTTGTCCTTCTCATGACTCTTCCTCCAGCTGAAGAAGTCACCNAATCTCTTAAATTCTACATTTGCACCCATGCCACACTAATTACTGCTTATATCAGATATTCAGGGCTTGTAATTCATCCTGTAGGGTTGAAAACTCTTTTCCATGGACAGGGATCAGAGACTGTGTCTCTCAGGGCTCTGTACAGGGGGGTTCCTGACCCCCTGCCAGGGTCCCAGACCTTCCAGGGCAACCAGAGGGATGCCCTGGATTCCCACACAGTTGGAATTTCTCATGTTGTGTATGGACAACAGGGACAATTCCAACCCTCCCAATCCCACCTCCCTCCAAGAGGTGGCTGCTCCTGTCTCCAAACACAGCCTGGGAAGGATCTGAGCTTTTCATGGGTAGCTCACAGGGATAAAACACAATCACACCGCCACCAAGGCAGATCTGTGTGCTCTGCTCCCACCTCCACCCAGGAATTTCCATCCAGCACCAGCTCCTTGGCTCCTGCCCCAAGAGAGAGGTGGGAAAGTCAAACTGATTGATGCTGATCCGTGCCCTCCTGGAAAAGATCCAATTATCCTACAAAAACCTGGAATTTCAGCCACACCCTCCCAGTCACATCTGACAGGAAGGAAAACACCCTCTCTGATGGAAACGGGAATTTCAGGAGGCAGGAGGGAATGAGGTGTGCTGGGTGCACCAAGAGTGCTGAGCAGAGTCTGCTGAGAGCCAGGGCATGTTAATGATGTGCTAATCATGAGCAGTGGGATTTTATTGCTTCCTGAAGAGGGGACAGATTTCAACACAGTCATCTCCCAACCCCTGGAAGTGCCTGTCAGAGTGGGAGCTCTATTTCAATTTTCTCTTCTGAAAATAATCCTGAAAATCTCCACTCTGTCTGGTTTGCACTCCCTCACCTTAGTCAGTCACAGGCATATCTGACAGTGCAGATATCAGTAATAAATTACTGATATTACTCAGAGGTCCAGCTCTAAAGGCAGCAAATAACCAAGGTTTTGCTTCCCAGGAGAAATCTGGGACACTGCCTCTCTTCCCTTTTGCCATTCTATTGATGACGTGCAAAAATAGCCTAAAATACATAATTTTGTTAATTTTTACCTTGAAAATATCAGAAGTCTGCTTTCTTTCTGCTTTTGTTGATGCACTTCTCCAGAAACACCCAAGCTTCATTTTCTGAGCTGATTAACTGACAATTAACCCAAATTACTTCATACATCTGTAAGGACTAATTTAGCCACCCACAAGCATTTGTTTCAGGCCACCACTGTTTGTTCAACACAGAGCAAAAATCAAATCTGGCCCTTCTTGGGGCCAGTTTTTCACGGAAAAAAAGCTTTTCATGGAAAAAGTGATAAAGTTCTGGAATGGCTGCCCGGGGAGGTGGTGGAGTCACCATCCCTGGGTGTGTTTAACAAAGCCTGGATGTGGCACTGGGTGCCAGGGTTCAGTTGAGGTGCTGGGGATGGGTTGGACTCGATGATCTTGAAGGTCTCTTCCACCCCAGTGATTCTGTGATTCTGTGATCCTGTGAATTCTGTGGATTCTGTGATTTCTGTGATTAAGAAGCAGCAGCTCCTCACTGCAGAAGATGCAGTGCTTAGGGCTGGTTGGAAGAGTTTTGGGAGTCATTATTTCCTCACAGAACCCAAAATTGTTTCATCTTGGCCACGTCAAGCTTTTGGTGAATCGAAGGCTGGATTCCAATGGAACCATGCCTGGATTCAGGGGGGGCTTCTGAGGAGCTGAGGGCTTCCAGCACTTCCAGCACCACTGCTGCCAAGCTCATCCTGATTTGAAAGCCTGAGGAACACGGGTGGTGCTGGAGAACCAGAGGAGAAAACACAGCAAGGGCATAGAAAGAATTCTGAACAATCCTGACTCAGTTTGGGCCCATCTCAAATATCAGCTTCCCCTCCAATGATCTCTGTGATGCCTCATTTGTTCTCCAGCCATCCATTGTCTCCTGGAGGCTCCTCCTGCCAAACCAGCACCCAGCAGCTCCTCGGACACGGCCACAGGGTGGACGGGGCTGGGTCCAAGCTCAGGAGGTGCCACAGACCCAGATGAGGTCCCAGGGGAGCTCAGTGGTCCTGGAGGTGGCCACAGGACTACACAGCTTTGGTCTCAGGAGTTCTGTGAGGCTTTGCAACACCAAATTCTTCTGCCTCCTCCACAAACAGAGTTTTTAGGCTTTTTTTTTTCCCTTGTAAAGAACCACCAGCATTTCCACCTCTGAAAAATTCCATTTTAAGCACCGGGAATTGGTCAATATTTGTCACTGCCCATAAAACTCACGGTGACAGATCAGAGTCATGGCTGTGTGCTGCAGAGAAATGAGCTGCAGCAGCTCCACACTCTCCATCAGCTGCTGGCAGGAGCTCACCTTCCAGCCCCTGAAATGCCTCCACAAGTCCCAGCACATTCCTTGGAAAGATCAATCCCCTCCAGCTCTGCAGGAGACAAAAGGTGGACTTGACAAATGCAATTTACTCCTGAAACAGGAGCAGCACCCAGGATTTACTGCTGAGAAAGAAATAACCAAACACGTCGGTCCTGGGGAGGCAACCTGAGGGGGTCCCGCTCCATGTGGGGCTGCTTGGATGCTGCACACAAAGAAAAAAGGGATGTTCAGGATCTCCTCCACTCCCTTCCTCAATTATTTGCTGTTTCCAGAGGCACAGTGGAGGCTGGTACAACCCAAAAGTTGGTGATATTGGAGGAAGGGGTCTCGTGGAAAGCTCTGGGTAAGGTTTCTTGTTCTGGGCTGGTCACCTGGAGCCCTCCAGAACAAACCATGGGGGGAGAGCAGTGATGGCATCTCTGGGCTCCCCTCCACTTGTAGGAATCTGCAGATTTACCCCAAAAAGCTTCTTCAACTCACCTTCCCCACCAGCAAGAATGACTTATTTAATTCTTCCTCAATTTTGGCGTGCAAAAATCTGCCCACTTCTCCCAACATAACTGATGGAAGGAGGGAAGGAATTCAGCTCTCTGTGTGTGACCATTTATTGTGATAATTCCTGGACAAAAGTCCTGAATTTTGTGGGTTTCAACACAACATTTATTATTCAGCATTAGGTGGCCCTAATTTTCTTTTAATATTTTAATTCTCCAGCTGCTTTCATTCCCTCTTTCCCCCCCCTCTTCTCATTGCAATTTTTTGATCGTTCATTGGGGATAATTCTCTTGCCCTAAAAGTGACAGAACAGAATGAAACAGCAAGAAAAAAAATGTAAAACTTTCCAGGCCATGCTGAGTGGATTTAGGGGGAAGGTCAGGCTAGTAAAGCTCCTTCTGTCAGGAGCAGGCACTGGGATAAACTCTGTTCCTGGAAGTTGCTCAGGCTTTGATGAAGGGGATGGTTTTTGGGTGAGGAAACAACTAGAAAATAGCTCATCTGCCAGCCCTTCATCCCTCTGCCCTCAGCTGTATACACAACTTTATTGCTTTGCATTCTTCTCCCCACTGAGATTTATATTTCTTCATGAGAGCCTTGCCTTGTAAAAATTTTTCAGGCTATAGGTGTGGAATACATTTATTTTGGGCTGGTTTGACAAGAGGAAAAGCAGCTTAAAGTCTTTGCAAAGCTATGTTGGACTATCTGGCCTGTGCATTCCTCCCTCCTGGAATGAAGGAGAAATTGCCAGAGTGTGGACATGAAAGGCTGTCAGTTAATGTGGGAAGGGGGATTTGGAAGAGATGGAGAAGGCAAAAAGGAGAATTTGGCAAAATTCCTTGTGTAAGAGGAGAAAATGAGGAAGTAGAGACACATTCAGCACAGCAAATCCCCTGTGCCATTCACAAATTTCATTTTGAAGAGAAAAAAACCCATCTCGTGGAAGTGCAGAGAACAAGGCACGAAACAACCTCTAGATAGCTGACAGCATTTTTGTTCTTCAAACCTCGCAGCAAAAATAACTTCAATATTTTATTCTTCCTCAACATGGTGTGAGACTCAACGTGCAAAAATCTGCCCACTTCTCCCAGCACAGCTGATGGGAGGAGGGAAGGAATTCCAGGAGAGGAATTCTTTGCTAACAGAGTCCCCTGGAAGGAGGAGTGGAGCTACAGCAGGAAAATGCTGGTCAGCAGCAGGAAAATGTGGAATTCTGGCTGTGGACAGTGGCCAGGTCAGAATCCACAAAGAAATGCTTGGTTTGGGAGAGGTCTTGATAAATTAAAGTGAAGTGAGGGGTCATCCCTGCTGGAAAAGGGAACGGGGATCTGGCTTGTGACAGGGATTTATTTATCCTGCTCTTTGGGCTGCTGGCAGAAATCAAATTCCTGCTCCTCCCCTCATAATGAAAAAGGCAAAATCTGACAGACTCCACAATGGACCCTTTTCCCCCCCAACCAATAAATTTGTCCATTGTCACAGAGCCTCTTCCCATCTTATTTTTTCTCTCCATAAAGATGAGTGATCAGTTTTTCTCTGACACCAGCACTCTCTCTAGAGCTGGATCTATAATTCATGAGCATGAAAACAGTGGCATCAGAAAGAAAACCTGTCATAAATTCAGCTATTTAAGCTTTTAAATGAGCAGTGATGGCAGCGTGGGGATGCAGAACATTTATTGCAAAGCTAAATATAGGGGTAAAGCTAAAAGCTTTCCATCAATACATGGTAAGAACAAAATCCTGAAAGCACTCGGAGCTTGGATTTTTGTCTTCTGGAAATTGGATTAATGGTTTCTGTCATTGGTTTTGGATTTGTGTGATTTTTGGGGTGATTCTTTGCTTTTTGAATTTAAAATTGTCACCTGCTGAGGAATTGAATTTGAAATTCAGACTTTTCCCATCTCCTCTTTTCACCCAGCAGCATCACTAAAGACAACTCCAACCAGAGGGGGAAGGAAGGGACTGAGGCTGTTTCATGGAAGGCCCCTCATTGTCCCAGCAAGTTGTTTACGAGGAAGTTTCTCCAAAAAATGCTGTGGTAGACACAGAAGTGGTGCCAGCATTGCCAAAGGGCAAGAAGGGATGGCTCTCTCCTACAAATTCCCTGCCTGTTGTGATCTAAATTCACTTTTTATCCATTTACAGGTGGCCCAGCGCTCCCATTCTCCCCTTTCCTGATCCCATTTGTCCAATTTCTGTCACCACTGCAAACGTGAGTGATGTCTGATGACTTTATAGGAACCTCTAAAATTTGTTCCAGCTTGATCAGGAAGAAAATTGACCCCACTGCCTTCCACAGGGCTTGCAGAAGATCGGGATTTCACGGCGATAATCCAGAAAAGATTGGGAAAGGTGAAACACGAAAGGAAAACAAAGCTACAGCTCGAGCTCGTGTGATTCCCTTGGAGCCCTGCCTGAGGTTTTCTGTTGGAAGCTGGGGAGGTGCTGTGGGAGCTGGAGAACACGGGAGTTCTCCTGGGATAATTTAAACACAATTCCCGCTGGCTCTGGCCAGCCCTGACGTCACTTCCGCGGCACCGAACGCGCCGGGCTGGCGGTAAAAATAGAAACCTCATAAATCTGCCCATTCCCTTAATTAGGGAACCCTGGTGACAGGATTAAGATTGAATGCTTTCATTTCAGATTGGTTAATGAAGGGCTTTCCAACACTTTTGTTTGTTCCTCTCTGCTGAGTCGTGCCATTGCTGATTGCTTCAGGTACAGCCAGGCTGGAAAAAATTCCTCTTCCAAAGGTTAAAAGAGAAGATTATGTAGACATTTGATTATCTCCTGTTATATTTTGAGACTACAAACACTTTGTAGACAGATGAGGCCGTGCAGCTCTGCTCGTTTTTTTTTTTAATTAATAGAGTCAACATTTAATCAAAATCAAAGAACACTTCCCATTGGGTTTTTGCTCTTGAAATCTTATGAACTGGGAAAAAACCAACCTCCTTAAACAAACCCTGAAAGAACAAAGTCACCCATAAAATCTGTCCTGTTTTGCCAGTGAATCTCCCAAGGAAAAGATGAATTTGGAGTGAGACCAAAAAATTTCCACCCTGTGCTGCCAACTCCTCTCAAACTTAAAGAAACTTCATTGTCCATTCCCACTGCTCTGGTGTCCAGGGATTTGCAGAATCTTGCAACTTGATTCCCTGATATACAGGAGATAAATTTACCTCAACACTGTCCTCTGTAAGATTATCCAAAGGCATCACCAAGAACGTGCCTAAATTCCCTTCATCATCCTCAGCCGAGCGTTTCCCCGCATCCTGAGGAGGATTTATCACTTTTGTGTTGAGAGCTCTCAAAAACTGCTTTGAAAACAGATGCAGCAGGAGGGGAGGAGCCGGGCTCTGCTCCAGCTGATGGAGGAAAACACCGAGGTGCTCGTAGGAAATAACAACAGGCCAAGCAAGGCCAGGGAAAAGGAGGAAAAATCGTTTTTCCTGCTCCCCAGCAAACGCCTGCGGTGGCCAGCTCGGGAACATCTGGTCTCCCAGTGTGTTTTCTCACATCATGCCAATACCTGACTGGAATAAACAACTTTATCTAGATCCTCGTTCCTTGCCATCAGAGGCTGATAAGAAAACTCTGCTATCAGCGTGAGATTCGAGCAGAGGGAAGAAAGATTTATGCCTGCTCCGGAGCCGCCTCCACCCTGCCCGATTGTTTCGTGCTCTGGAGAGCCGTGCAGTTAAATCCTGTGGATTCTGGTTTTCCAGGAGGCTGTGGATCACGGCATCAGTGCTGCCCTGGCCACCCACCAGGCAGGCAGCTCGCAGCTCCCATTTGTTTTTCCGTGGGAATGGCAGTGCTTCCCTTCTGCAATTTACTGGAATATTTGGTGCTTCCACAGCTCCTCTCCCTCCCTGGGCTCTGCCTGCCTGGGAAAGCTGAATTTATTAACTATAAACCCACGAGGCACTGCAGAGGTGGGAACAATTTATATTCTGATGGGCCAACATTGCTGTTCTGCTGGCATTTTGGGATGTTTCCAGCACCATTTGTCCCCATCCAAGCGTTGGGATTCAGCTGGATCCGAGCACGAGCTCCACGTTCTCCTCCTGGATCCCTCCTCAGCTCTGTTTTGGGCAGCTTAAGTGGAACAACTAAAAAGGTTCCTGATGCTGGTATGAGGTAGAAAAGGAGATAGAAGGGGATCAATTAGGATTGGGAGGCCAGGTTTAAAACGTTTCCCTGGAGCAGTGCAAGGCTCTCCGTAGGTGAAGCCACCACGGCACCGGTGGGATTAGAGCTCAGCTAATCCCACTCTATTCTTGTCCTGCAACCTTTGTGTCACCTCCAGCCACAGACACCAGCAAACTTCACATTTCAGCTGAGAACTCTTCCCACCCTGCCTTGGATGGGGAAAGAGATGGGGGAAATTATCTATTTTCAGCACTTGAAAGAGCATTTGAGCTGTCGAAAGTCTCTTGTCACATCTTCGGCTTCCTAAAAATTCCTTCCTGTAGGTGTGCAGGTTCTCTGCGAGAGTTTGGGAGCTGGGTTCAATTTTTCCTTCCAGTGGGCTCATCATTCAGCTCCCAGCATCTCCCACAACCACCCCTAAAAAATTCCCACTTAATAGCATTGCCTCATTATTATTCCCACCTTGCATCCAATGTAAGCTTGACTAAAATAATTCTAAAATTTGAGAAAGTTTTGTGATGCTTTTTTTATCACTGAAAAAGCATGAAAGGAGGTTTTATTTTTTATAGAAATTGACTTTTTATGTATTTTTTGCATTTTTTTTGGTGCTGAGGAGCTGTTTGTTTGGGCACATCCCAGTAATAGGAGCACTTTTGGGGGATTTCACATTTGCAGGCGTGCTCAGATTTTGGTGTGAGGCATACATACTGTGTGTTTTGTGCACAGTAAAAGTGGTCATTTATTGATGTGCAGGCTTTGAGGCAAGTTCAGTCAGATAAATGAGGTTCCCAGTGGTAAAACCACCTCTTTCATACAAACCCAGCTGAATGTGGGGGTCCCAGCTCAAACAGAAGCTGAGTTGAGCAGTTTAAGAGTTCAAGTGAAGTGCAGTGGGGAGCCCTGAGCGAGCTCAGCACGGCTGATGGCCTCTGCATGGAGAAGGACAAGAACTGGAGTTGAAAAGCTTTTCCTGTTGCAAATTTCATCTTTTATCTCTTCTGTGGCAGAAGATGGGAGGTGCCCTGCACCGTGCCTGGCGAAGAATAATCTCATCAGCCTTTCCCCCTTTGCAATATCTCCATGAAAGGGGATCACATCCATTTGTGGGGGATTTAATGCCATGACAAGTCACAAAATAATCACACAACTCTTTGTTTTAATCACCCTCATCACTTTGGCCCAGAGCAGCAGAGACCCTGTGAAGAGCAGCACCTCCCTCCAGCTCTGCCTTTTCTCTGGAGCGTGTCTGAACAGGAGATTCATTCTCTGATGGCTCCATTTCACTTGATAACAGAAAGAAAATAACTCCTCTGAGGGGCTGTGCTGTCCAAGAGCTTTGACACCTCTCCATCTCTTTAGGCTCTTACCCTCTATCCAATCCTGTGATGTCTGAGCACCTTCTGACCTTTGAGAAGTTGAAGAATCATTCTTCCCCCTGCTTTTCTTGAAATGTTAATTAAAACACCCTCCCAGTGCCTGTCAAGGAATC
>VXBC01001360.1:10235-38604 GCA_013399945.1 Ploceus nigricollis | reverse complement strand
CCCCACAGGTGTTCCCCCAGCCTGGGTGCCTCTGGGCTGGGGAATCAACAGGCTTTGTTCACCTCCAGCAAGGCTTTCCTACAATGAAGCCTGAACAATCAGGAATGGCACGGAGCCCCCATGAATCACTTTTCACACTGTTTTTGCATCCTCTGTGTATGTTTGTCTTTCTTCCCAAGGCTATTCCCAAGCTGTGGCATTCCCCTGGAGCCCTATTAGAGCCCATTCTTTGTATTTACTAACAGGAAGCATCACAGCTCTGTCCTCACCAGCTTCACTCGCAGGCCCTCTTAATTATTCGTATATTTATTTTTTTAAAGGCATATTTGGCAAAAATCCCCGTTCCTCCATTCTTCCTGCCTAGCAGGTTATTTCTTTCTTCCTCAAGGTGCAATCCGGTTTCCTTTTGTTGTTAAATTGCCTAATCCTGATACTTTCCTGGATATTGTGGGAAAGAGCTCTGCTTGACAACCAACTTTTCATTTCCATCCTGATTAGCAAGCACATAATAACTGGAAGCATAATTTACACTTTGATTTAAGCCACCTCATTCACATTTGGGAGGAAATCTAGGATGACTAAAGCTTGAAAGGAAAGGCAGGATAAGCAGCATTAAGGAGCTGTCAGGGATCGGAATTGCATTAAATGTTCCTGTTTCATTGTCACAGACTTGTGGCCTCCTGCACGAGCACCAGATGATGGCAGAGAACTCTTTAATCTGAATATATGAAGCTCAGAAAAGGGGGTAGAAGGGCAAGCTGGATGACAGGAATCCTGCATCCCACTGTCTCTTCAGCTCACCAATATATTCCTGCATTAATTTCTTGGCACTGTTCCCCTGCCCACAGCTCTTCTCTTTCTGAGGCTTTATCCTCGTGTTTTAAACTTGTGTCTTTGCTTTATACTTGTGTTTCAAATTCTTCTTTTTGGCACTTATTAAACAACCTAAACAAACCCCAAACCGAACACAGAAGTGCTGCAATGCTATAAATAGCTGCATGCTCACAGTGCCATCAAAATTCCCCAAAAATTGCTCCTGTGTGCTCTCTGCTCAGAGCCTTCACTCTCCAGAGCAGCTTGAGGAGTTTGACAGACCTAGCAGAGAATCTCTGGATTCACCACCTCAAATTCCAAGGCTCTTCCTGCCCATATTCCAGCCCAGGTTTGGAAATCCAGCCTCACAATGCTCTCTCATCTCATCTCTTCCTCCCCAGGCTGGGCTTTTCCATCCCTTTCCCTTCAATCTTCAAAATTCCAACAATCAAAGCCACACCTTTAGATCCTCACAGACACCGACAAGCAGCCAAACACTGAAATTATTGAACAGTGCTTGTAAAAAATGGGGTTTTTCTCCCCCCACCCCGCTGTGAGATGCTAAAGCAGAAAATCTCTCCTTCCTGATCTGTTCAAATCAAAGCAGATTGACAGAAAAGAGCCCCTGAAAGAGTCAGGTTTGTGTTTGTCCCTCAGCTCTGTAATTCACAGAGAGATTGGCACTGGATTTGATCACTGGAGTAACTTCCAGCCAGGATATAAAATCCCTTTCAAACTTTTTTTCAGAGATGGAAATATAAATCACTCTTGCCACATCACGATGTACTGGTTCTAGCTGTCCCCAAAAATGTCACACAGTTCCACTGATGACATTTATTTAATTTAGTCTGAAGCTTGTGGGGGATTTTTTATTATGTGATTTTATCTTTTGGGCTGCAGGTGAATTGTAGATAAAACCCCTGGGTGCAGACTGAGCTTTCTTGGAGCTGCTCTTTCCATTGACATCAAATTCTCTTGGATCTCCAGGGATCATCCAGCCATAAACTTTCCATGGTTAAAGTTCTCTGGAAAGTCTCTGGAATTGCCCTAAATTTTCCTACTCCCTCTCTGATCACTCTCTTTGATGCTGAACAACATTTTTTTGTGACTTCTCTCAGCCACGTGATCTTTTATCTCTGTAAACATCAAATTCCTGGACACTTCAATAAAACAACAATGCAGGGAATTGTCAGCAAACCATCCCAGGAGGAAAAAGCCATCACCTCTCTGACAAGGAGGTGTCAGGGGTGAGTGCCACCAGCTAAGCCAAAGGACACGACTGTCAGAGGATGGATCAGGGCAAGGAATGTTCAAAGGAAAGCTCGGGGAAGGGAAAAATGCAAACCCCGCACAAATTGCGCACCTGCCCCGGCAAGCAGAGCTCACACAGGTCTGCAGGGGAACTGGGAGCTCATTTTGGGCACACTCAAGGCTCCCCAAAGTCTCCTAAATTAATCACGGCCTCAGCTTCAAGAGATGCTTTCAACTGCGTGCAGCTGGATGTCTTAATTGCTCTTTCAATTAAAAGGGGAACGGAGCAGTCTTTGTTTTGCTCGACGTGTTCCAAAGGAGGTTTAATTTCAGAGAAAAGTACAGAGTTACATTTTGTATTTTTTCTTATGTCTCCAAAGAAAGAGAAGAAAAAGGAAAACAAGACTAAAAAATTTTGCTGGAAAGTTTTTGGGTTCTTCAATCTTTAATAAAATCAAGCCCACAGCAGTCAATCAATCAATCAATCAAATCCCACTCGGACCAGAGAAGCTGTGGCTGCCCCTGGATCCCTGGAAGTGTCCCAGGCCTGGCTGGATGGGGCTTGGAGCACCCTGAGAGAGTGGAAGGTGTGGAACTGGATGATCTTCCAACCCAAACCATTCCATGATTCAGATCAAGATGAAAAGCTGCACAAACTCCACTCGAATTCACTGTGCTGCTCCTCCCCCTTCTGCCCAGGGGACATGGCCAAGGCCACATCAAAACCTGGGAACACCCTAAAGCCCTTTTCCATCTGCTTTAAACACAGGGAAGGACCAGGAGGAACCTCTGGAGGTGGCAGAGCAGTGACACAGAGGGATGGCAGGGGCTGGAGGGCTCTGGTTGCCTGGGTGGGGCTGGGAACAGGTGAGTTCTATTTATCCAGGTGGGGAGAGACAAATCCAGCAGGATGAACTCATCAAGGAACTGATTTGCTGTGCCTGGGCAACTGGAAAGGAGCTCTCCCTCTGCCCACCTGGTGGTGGCTTGCACAGGTGTTTGTTGAAGATATGTGTATTTAAATTCCTGCCTCTTTATTACTCATAAATAACGAAGTTATCACTGAGTGCAGAAGCAATAGATCTCCTTCTGGTCTAATCCTGGCCTCTCCTGATCGTTTTATCCCAGGAAAATTCATCACAGCTGAACCTGAGGCTCCTTTAGGAAATGTCAGCCCTTTCTACAAGTCATTCCCCAGTGAATTGGCTGGGGAACAACTCAGCCTTGCTTCTCATGGGCAATAAAATTGGGAAACTGAAGAACCTTTCATGAAGCAAGTGGTCCATGAGTGAACTTAGGAGAATTATTGGGATCTTCGGCAGCCAAAGCTGTGGAGTTCTTCACTGTTTGTGGTGCCCATGCCCTTTCCAGATGGAATATCAGCAGAGACTCTGCCTTGGCTGGGGACAGAGACATGAAATCACTCTGGGCTCATCATTGTGTTTTTTGCACCACTTCTGATGTAAAACTGACCCTGGAATTGCTGCCAGCCATGCCTCCATGCTCAGCTCACAGCTTTGGGCTATAATTAGCTTGGTTTGGGCAAAGCCAAAACTGAAATCCAATCACAAGGAAAGAGAGAAACAGGAGAAAAGAAAACTTCTTACAGTTTTTGAAGTACACATCACCTTGTGTACTTCTTTGAAATCTGCATTTCAATGCCAGTCTCAGGGCTGAAAGGTACTAAAATCACTTGTCCCAGTGATTTTTTTCTCAGTTAGATGATTTCTCCTTTATTTAGGTGGTCATTCCTTCCCTCATCTATTTAGAGACTTTCATTACTTATAATAACAATTATTTAAGTTCTTTGCCCACTTTGCAGTTGCAATAAATCTGTTCAGTTTTATCAGCAGCCTGCTGCCAGCAGGTATCAGAGAACTGATGGACCACGATGGGAAGCTGCTCCCTGAGTCCTGAAAATTACCTATTTAGACCCCATTTTGCCTGTAAATAAAATAAAAATTGGTATTCTGAGGAAATGTCTCTCTCCCTTTATTCAGTGTCTGGAGAAATGACCTTGCTCTCAATTTAAGCACCTTAAAACCAGAGCTGGATGAATCCAGGCTTTGCTGCTAAGTGAGCACATGGAGCCTCCTTTCCTTTATAATTAGGCCCATCAAACCCTCTAACCCTGAGGGTCTTTTTTGAAAATCCTGTGCTAATTTCAGCTGCTGGATAAGTGTCCAAATGTTTGGGTGCCTATGGAAACTTCCTCTGGAGCAGCCATAAGGAAGCTGTATTTGTAGTCCACGCATTTCCATGTATCATTAATATATGGCAAGAATGTAAGTAGTTGGAAAATATGTTCACAGTCCCTGGTTGATTCTTCCAAGATGGGGCTGTTGTAGGAAAAAGGATTAGGTGAGTTAAAAGTGCCCAGGGCTCAGCAGTCATTAAGAGCTCCAACTGCTCCCAGCAAAAATACTTTTTGCAGCTGCACTTTGGCGAAATGTTTCACGTGGTTGGGGTGGTTTGGTTTCTCCTGGGCATGTCAATATTCCTGGGCAGGAATATTCCACTGCTCAGCAGGCAGGAGCCAAGGTGGGTGGGTGGGTTTTGGGTAAATGTTGAGCTCTGAGAGCTCAACCAGGGGGATGTTGAGTTTGGAGTAAACACAGAGTTTATGTCTTAGGATTTTAGATTTTACATTTTTCATCTATTTGTAATCCTGCAGTTCTTTAGGGTAGAACTCTAAATTCCATATCCAGTGTGAGCTCCTGCTTTCCCATTTTGGGCAGACACAACAATTCCTCTCCAGGCCTGGCAATCAAGGACACCTCACTGCCTCAGGCCCTGAGAGATGGAAACAAAAGGGAGTTGGGGGCAGCAAACTTGGGGTAAATGACTTCATTACCTGAAACTGTAATTGGAAGATTAATCTCCAATATGCAAATGGACCAAACTTATAAAAATATGAAAACTCGTGACTTGTTGTTAATTTTGGGTGGGCTTTGTCTGCTCTAAATGTACCTGAAGGCCCTTCAATAAATAAAACTGTTTTTTATTCCCTTAATGTTGTCTGGCCTCTGTTTTCAGGTAGTCCCAAAAGGCATCAGAGTGATCAAACGGGGATGGATGTGTTATTTACTCTGCTTTAGACTGCACTTCCCCAGGGTTGTGCTGCCAATATTGGGGTACACGTGGTGCTCCTGGCACTTCCCAGGCTCCCAGGACAGCCCTTTGCTCTTCCCTCTGCCCACCCAGGCAGCTCTGCCAGAGCCTTTGTGTTGGGAACGCGGTCACGGCTGAAAGCAAAAGGGGTATTCCCAGGGCAGTGTGGGAGCGTGGCACTGCCCCAGTCCTCGCCGTGATCTGAGCCTGGCACAGCCCAGAGCTCACTCAGAGTGATAACAGAGCTGTGTCACCACGGCAACGGGACGTGCTGCCATGGGGACAGACGGGGACTGGCTTCCTGGCCTGCTGGAGCACCCTGGGCTGGTGGAAGGGGTTGGAATGACACGAGCTTCAAGGCCCATTGCAACCCAAACCATGCTGTGAGTCTGACTTTCTCTGGCTGAATTCTCCTGCTCTTCCCACCAATGAGGACATTCTCCAAAAACTCAGTCTTTCCTCCTCACTTGGAAAGTGATTTTTGGTTTAAAATTCACTCGGCATGAATTTTCCTGAAACATTGGTGAGCTTCATCGCCATAGACTGAGAGGTGATAGCCTTTGCAAACCCAAACACAAGATTATTATAATGGCACTTCAACATATTTTAAATAGATCCTTAGAGTTTAACTGCAAGCTAAACTTTTGGTCATGACCTTTTAGCGATCTTGAGCCTATGAGTAATATCCTATCTGATTCTGGAGAAGTGAAAATACAGAGAATTTATTCCTTTACTGTGTAATTTGTTTTGATAATTCCACACCAATTCTTTAAGAGTAGAGTCTGTGTTGAACACAGACCCATGATCTTTTCACCTCCGATAAAACAGTGCTGCCTAAACCCAGTTCTATCCCACTCTAAGGTGGGAGCTGCTTTCCAAGTGGTTGTTGAGGTTGTGGTGGCTCCCAAACTCCCACTAAACTCTCTGACTTTAAGTCAGGCTCTGCAGTAGGCTCAGCCTGTTGCCTTCATCACCCACTCACACAATATTTCCTTAGCAGTGTCCTTTTCCAAGGAAAATCCAATCCATAAGGCCTTTGCATGCAGTGGACATTAAAAAATAATAAAACCAATAGCATTAAGCCTCTGTATCGAACTTCTAACTTATCTAACAATCAGTCAGCAAACAAGAGTCTGCTGGGTTGTGGTTTTGGCTGCCTGACTTCCCCTAAACTTGGAAAAATGTGTAAATAAAGGAACAGCAATAAGAGAAAAAGCTGAATAAACTGTGTAGATACAGCAAAAAATAGATCTGTGCCTTCTTGGAATAACCAAAAGACATGGAGAGCAGGGATGTTTACAGGACAGTGGGACAGATGAGGCTAATTCAGGGATCACCTTTTCTGTATTAAAGGTAAAAATAGGAATTTCTACTCAATAACTGTCCCATCACAAGTGAAGTTTAGGGACTTCTCAGCTATGTGAGTCTTTCATGCCATGCAGGAGGATAAAGGCTGGATAATATAAAGGAAAAGGTTGTTGCAGCATGGGGGGTGAAATCAGAGATCTGGACATTTTGGGAGAAGGTGTTTCAGAAGGGCAGAAGGTGTTTCAGAAGGGTAGAAGGTGTTTCAGAACGGGTGAAGGTGTTTTAGAATGTGTGAAGGTCTTTCAGAATGGGTGAAGGTGTTTCAGAATGGGTAAAGGTGTTTCAGAACAGGTGAAGGTGTTTCAGAATGGGTGAAGGTTTTTCAGAATGGGAGAAGGTGTTTCAGAGCAGCAGAAGGTGTTTCAGAACGGGTGAAGGTGTTTCATAATGGGAGAAGGTGTTTCAGAGCAGCAGAAGGTGTTTCAGAACGGGTGAAGGTGTTTCAGAATGAGAAAAGATGTTTCAGAATGGGTGAAGGTGTTTCAGAACAGCAGAAGGTGTTTCAGAATGGGTGAAGGTGTTTTAGAATGAGAGAAGGTTTTTCAGAAGGGCAGAAGAAGTTTCAGAATGGGTGAAGGTGTTTCAGAACAGCAGAAGGTGTTTCAGAATGGGTGAAGGTGTTTCAGAATGGCAGAAGGTGTTTCAGAACAGGTGAAGATGTTTCAGAACATGTGAAAGTGTTTCAGAAGGACAGAAGGTGCTTCAGAGTGAGAAAAGATGTTTCAGAATGGATGAAGGTGTTTCAGAACAGCAGAAGGTGTTTCAGAACGGGTGAAGGTGTTTCAGAATGAGAAAAGATGTTTCAGAATGGGTGAAGGTGTTTCAGAANTTTTAGAATGAGAGAAGGTTTTTCAGAATGGGTGAAGGTGTTTCAGAAGGGCAGAAGGTGTCTCAGAATGGGTAAAGGTGTTTCAGAGTGGAAAATACCGTGGTACTGCCCTGCCCCACGTTTTGTAAGAGTGGAGACAACAAGAGTTTGTGAGGAGAAGTTGTGGAGCAAGGCCAGAGCGCGCTGAGCAGCCGAGGCAGGACAGGGCTGGGCCTGCAGGCCAAGCTGGGCCTCCAAGACAAAGGCGAGGAGCTCGTGTTTGCAGCGTGAAGTCACGGAAAGGGCGCGGGAGCCGGGGTGGCACGAGGAGCTCCAGCCCTGGAAAAAGCCGTCGTGGCTGCGGCGCTCTCAGCTCGGCTGCTCGAGCCAGAGATTTCCTGCTGAGCCACAAACGTCACCGCTCCCGCTCCTGCCACAACTGCTCAGGACGGGAAAATACGGGAGCTGCTGGCTCCGTGACTGCCAACATCCTGCTCCAGACCCGGGGCTGACCCTGCAGCAGCGGTGGTTGCCAAGGGACAATCTTACATACTCGGATTTGTTTTAGCAACATCATAATAAAGGTTTTTTGCTCAACAGTTTGTGAAACTTCGGTTTGAAACTAGAGGCAAAATATGAGATCTTGGTAGAAGACGATGCCAGGGGAAAAAGCAAAAATAGCATGTTTTGTGTGTGAAAAAATCGTAAATAAAAGTGACAATTCATGATGTAAAAGTGACCGTTTATGATGTAAAAGTGACCCTTTATGATATAAAAGTGACAATTTATTATATAAAATGACCATTTATGAGATAAAAATCCCCATTTATGCGTGTGAGAGACTGGAAGGGCCTGCCAATGAGAGAATATTTTATATCTCCTTTCATTTGCAAGAATTCATGGTGGTTTCCTCTAACTACAAACATCACATTCACTCCAGAGAGTAAAAAACAACAACAGATGAAAAACTTTGTTAAAATGTATTCAAAAAGGAAAAACTGGGAATGACAGGGAATCTGAGCAGGCCCAGGTAGGGCTGTCCCTTGGAGAAGGTCACCTGTTACTGCAAAGTACTGAAAGCTTGTAGGACTAAAAAGCACTTCTAAACCCCTCCCCAGAAGCAAGGATAAAAGCTGAACTGAAGGAACACCAAGATGTGACTCTCTTAAGACGTTTAATCTTATAAAGAGTAACAGTGAGGATGAGTGTGAGAAACTTGTTCCTATCCTGTTTTTCCTGCCTGTTCAAACCTCTGCCTGTCTGGAACCAGCTGCTCAACGCTCCAAACCTTCTGCAGCCACGTCTGTCCCAGTGCCACGGGGAGAAGATGCTATTGTGAAAATCATGGATGCGCTCATCGCCCTTTGTTCCAGGCCCACAGTGCGGCCTGGTCCAGAAAACGCATCAGGTCAAATCAGCGCAGTAAATCTTCCCTTTTACTTAGAAAGACAAAAATAATCCTGACTTTTTCATGAGCTCACACAACACCAAGAGGCATTTCAGACTCAGGAAAGGATCTCATTTCTGCTGTCACAAGTTGGACTGGGCTGCACTTGGATGGGCCCTGGGGCTGCACACAGGATCCAGCTCTGTCCCAAAGGGGAGCATCCAAGGCACAGATCTGGTGGCAAGACCCCATCCCCAGCTCTTTTTTTGAGTTCACCAGTGCAGGGGCCCTGCTGCAGCTGGTGCCAGGCTCAATATTAAATGCAGAAGAAGGAAAAGGACTCTGCAGGAGCAGGGGCTGGGCCTCCTGGGCGAGAGGGCCCAGCCGCCACAGAGAGCGTGGAATCGCTTTCCATGATCCTCACTTGGAGAGCTGGCCTGATTTCCTTTCATGTGTCCTCACTATTCCTATTGGAAGGGATTTCCAGCCTCTGTCTATTTATACTCATTTCTTCTTGTGCCAACATTGTCTCTTCACTTAAATAACTTTCCTCTGCCTGCTGCTTCGCCTCCTTGATGCTCTCGCAGGCAGCTGTCAGATCCCCTCTCAGCCTCCTCTCCTCAGGCAAAACAAGTCCATCCCATTTAATAACCTCTGAGGAAGAGTCCCCATTCCCTGGATTCTTCATACCCTACAACAAGCTCCTCTTTCTGGATGTGCTGGTGAGGATCCACCACCCTTCCTCTATGGAAGTTTTCTATCCAACACATTTCAGGGTTGTATCATAATCTGAGGATGCAGAGGAAAGGTCTGTGGTCCTTCCTTTGCTTTCACCAGAACAAAACAATCCCCATGTAATAATGCAGCAATTAATTACACCTCTGGTATCCCACACAGAGCTAGGAGGAAACACTGTGGGTCCTAGTGCAGAATATTCATTTTCTGATTGATAAGAGCAAATGAGGATATTGGCTTTTCTTCTAAAAATGTTAAGGCCCAGGCAGGAGTTCAAAAATGAACAAAATATCTGTTTATTGGGTAGAGAAGGATGTAGACAGGTAAAGAGAACAGAGTTCCCTTCGTAGCTTGGGAAATGCAAATAATTCCTTTTACTATCATCATCTCTACTTCTCTCTTTTTCATCAGCATCATATCATGGAATCATGGAATTTTTTGGGTTGGAAAGGACCTCAAACCTCATCCAGTGCCACCCTCTGCCATGGGCAGGGACACCTTCCACTGTCCCAGGCTGCTCCAAGCCCTGTCCAGCCTGGCCTTGGACACTTCCAGGGATCCAGGGGCAGCCACAGCTGCTCTGGGCACCCTATGCCAGGGCCTGCCCACCCGCACAGGGAACAATTCCTTCCCAATCTCAAAGCTAAACCCAGTCTCAGTTTGGAGCCATTCCCCCTCATTTTCCTATCACTACCTGGCAGATAGAAGATCTGTTTCTCCTTGAAGTCAAGTCAGTGATAAAACCCCTGTTGACTTCTTGTTGTTGCAAGGAGTAGATGAGGGTTCTGGTTTTTGTAACATGGACAGAAATCTGCTGGAATAAAATGAATTTCAGTGATAACCTCACTTAACAGAGCACCTTTATCCAAGACATTAAAAAACAGAGAGGTTTTCAAAAGATGCAGAGAGAAGTCGGTCCCAGAAAGAAGAGTGGGGCTGAAAATGCAGCTAACAATTCTTCCAATGGTTCACCCTGTGCCCAGATCATCCAAGGTCCTGCTGGAGTTGCACACTCATGATTTACACACCCACAGTGGGTCTCTGCTGCTAATGAGCACGTGGTGTTACCATGATTTACACCTTGCCTCTGGAATTCACCTTCCCACAAAAACCCTGCCACATCTATCACCCCGGGCCTCCTCCCCACACAGCAGAAAGGGCAGAAATAACAAGATCTTGCAGCAAAAGCCCAAGCAGCTCAAAAAGAAACTATGTCAGGAGTAACAAATCCATGGCTTATGTCAGACCCTGCTCCAGATAAGGGGAAATATTTTTTAATGAAATCCAAGTATGGCCCTTGCAGATGTGGAAAGAATGCAGCAGGAAGGTATTTCCAATTCCCAGTGGAAACAGGTTTTGCAGTGGGGTTGTTTTAATATTTTTTTTCCAGTTGCCCCTTGCCCTCTTTGCTGTTTCCTTGGGGATTGGGGAGCAGCAGTGCCCTCATTCCAGACGGGAGCAAGCCCAGGGAATGCCTGTGCGAGGCTGCAGAACACGACGGGTGAGAGGAAATCTGCGTCCCATGATTAATTCTCCTGCTGATTCAGAATTCTGATACTGCACCAGTGGCAATAAAAATCCCCACACACGGGAACACTTTTCCACGAAACCAACCTTGCTTGGCCACTGCACTCAAACACCTGCTAAAATCAGGGATAATGGAGATTTCACCCTGGATTTCTTTCATTTTCCCGCTTCCCAGTGGGTGGCATTTCCCTCCCTCCTTCCCTTTTCCTTCTCCAGTGCAGAAAGAACTTATTTATGAGGGAGATAAGGGAGAACAAATCCTAGAAGAGCCTCTTTGGCCTCAATGCCATGTTTTTGATAAGTGTCCTATGTTTAAGAAAAATGAGGCTAAATCTTGAATTATTTCTGAACAAACAGTTGGACAGTAAAACCCAGGTGCTTGTGGGGATGCTGGTGAGGTTCTGCAGCTTTATTTAAATCTGAAAAAAGATTTATTTCTTTTTTTCCCCATGAAGGGAGTCAGGGTTTTGCACTGGAGAAAGGCCAACTTCACCTCTAGATGGTTAAAAAGCCCCAAATATCGACTTGTACTTAAAATCCCTGCAAATGTTTTGGGTGGCAAAATTCTGTGGAAATTTGGGTTGAGCTGGGTAACATTTTTTCCTTACAATGCCTTCAGCACAATCCAAATTTCCAGAGCAAACAGCATTTTTTCCCCCCGAAGATTTTTCAGCCTTCAGTGACAATTTGCAATGTGTTATTTCAATTAATTGTCAACTGTTTCCAGATCTCGGAGCAGATCACTGGATATAAACCCGGCACTGCTACTCAATTTGCTTCTCTTTCCTCTCATTTATTTTCCAAGACAAGAGCTTTGGGGTGACCATCTGCTTCTCATTTCAAACCTGTCTGCTTTTGTTGATACCTGATGTCTTCTGCCTCATGCACAAGCTCAATTAAAGATTGATAAGCAGAGTTTTGTTTTGACACAGGTCCCCGATTCCAAGCAGCAAAGCTTCACAATTCCAGGTTGTTTTTTGTGGTGCAGGTTTTTTCAGGGGCTTTAAATTCTGTTTTAGACCCATGTTTGGCAGCTGTTTCCAAATCTGCTTTTGAGTTACCTCGTGAAATGGAATTGAGACATTTTTGGGCTAAATTAGAGGCATTTTGAAATGTGGGGCCATAGGAAATGTGACGTTAAGGCTCCATCTCTTCCTCCCTCCTGGTTTCCATACTAAACCCACTCAGCTTTTAGGCTAAAATAGCTTTATTTGCCTAATTCCCAGTGCTGTTGTAGCACTGTGAGGATCACCCTGGCTCCTCTCCACTCTTTCACCTCTGATGCAGCTGCTGTCAGGTGAACAGCTCCAGGCAGAGAGCCAAATACCAGCCTCTCCACATGCTCAAAGTGATGTTTATTCTCTTAATTGACTCCTTGTCTCCCCTGCCCCCAGCAGGACAAAGCAGCTTTAAACCTTTCCCAACAGCCACCTCTTAAGTGGCAGTGACTTAGAGCAGCCTTGAAAGGAAAATAGGATGAAATAACCAATATAAGGAAGAAATTGTGTTTATCACCACCAAAATCTCCTTCCCCATTCCCTCTCAGAGCTGTTCAGGGACCAAATGTGAGGACAAAGTTAAAAAGTGGGATCTAAACTCAGGTGCTGCTTAAAAACGGTTTTATTTCCATTCTAAAAGCTCCAATCTTGCTTTTCCTCACCCAAGTTTTGTGCCCAGGGTGTGATTCTTGCATTAAGAATTTGGTCTTTTGAGGGTTTCAGGTAATGGAGAAACCTGAGCCTGCCTGGAGGGTGCTTTGGTTCTCCTAAAACATCAGTTCCTCACTTTATCTCCCCCTTTTTCCATCCTACAGACAGAACTGGCTGATATTGGGTAGGATGAACCTTAGACAGGAACTTCCCACTCTTCAGGTGGGAAGCTGCTCTTGTCTTCCCTTTTAATTATTCCCCAAAGCCCTTGATTATCCTCTATTTTCCCCAGCTAGGCAGAACATCATACGCAAGCAAAATCCTCAGGGTTTTTTTTTTCTGTCTGTTTTCCTTACTCCGTTCATATTTTTCTCATAAAATCTGTCACCAGTGGCCAGTTCCTTTCTCTCTGTAATGGAAATTTTGGGACTGGTTAAGAAAAAACCCCAATCCTAAATCATTAAGTAAGATAATATCTCAGAATTATTACTTAAGAATGAGAAATCTTATAGCAGACGTTTTGACAGGACATTTTTCACTTACAAAACCACCCTTTTTTTTTTCTCCCTTAGGTTATAAGGTGCTTAAATCATTTTTGCTGAAGGAAGGAGGAAACAGCTGTGGCTCAAACAAACTTTTTCCGTCTGTCATTCCATCTTTATTTTCTCTTTCTGTGCATTCAGCACTCTCAGAGTGAAAGCAGCAGCAGCAGCAGGGCCAAGATTAGAAGTTAAAGAATGTAAACTTGAATTTGGATGATTTTGGGCAAGGTCTGAGAGCAGGAGCTCTCTCCTTGTTTTCTGGCCTGGCTGGACACCCCATTTCTGGGTGAAGAGGCAGGAGCTGGGATGTGCCAACCTCTGCCATCCCTGCAGCCTGAATTTTCCCTCACTTTGGAACCAGGCTGTGGATCCTCTTCCCAGGCTGTGGATCCAATTCCCAGACTCTGGATCCCCTTCCCAGACTCTGGATCCCCTTCCCAGACTGTGGATCCAATTCCCAGACTCTGGATCCCCTTCCCAGGCCATGGATCCCCTCCCCAGCTGCTCCCATTTAATCCAAGGAGATTCCCTGGACCAAACCTAACCCACCCAAAGGAAGAATAAGCACTTGAGTGATCATGGAATCTCCAAGGCTGGAAAAGACCTCCAAGGTGATCAAGCCCAACATTCCCATGTCCAGTTTTTAGGGATCACTTTAGGCTGAGATTATTGACAATAAAAATCTTGGAGGGACATGATCCCAGATAAACACAAAGCATTCTCTGCTGCTCTAAGTGAGGCTTTGCCCAATTTCCCCTTCAAAGCCTTTCCCTCCCACCTCTTTCCATCCCAAGCATTTCTTGTGCTCTAACATTCCTCAGATCCATTTTCAGGAATTCTGATTTTGGATCAGATCCTGACTGGTGCCTGTGGAAGTGTCTACTTCCAAGGAAGCCTCGAGGTGCCTGATAACAAGTGTGGAAAACCAGCCTGGATAAATATCATCCACATCAAAGCTGTTTAAATGCTAAACTCCAATCAGGAATAATTCAAATTAATAATATTCAGCCTGGATAAATATCATCCACATCAAAGCTGTTTAAATGCTAAACTCCAATCAGGAATAATTCAAATTAATAATATTCAGGAAAACATCCTAAGTCCAGGCCTCATTCCACATTGGGAGACTAAAATATTAACATGACAATATCAAGAGTTTTCCATCGGAGGAAGATGTCTAGAAATTTATATTCAATTTTTCCATGAATTTCTTTTGAAGAAACAGAATGGATCAGTGTGGAACTGAAACACAGAGAAGTTCTGCTCTTTTCTGTTGGGCAGAGAAAGGTTCTGAACTAAAATATCTCAGCAAAAATCCGATGATTATTTGGGTGAAAAAAGAGTGGATAATCCCACAGTTATTGTTCATTTTTGTGCCAGTTAAACTGGGTTGGCACCCATCCCAAAAAAGCCAGCACGTATTTGGAGTTTGATTTTCATTTTCTCCTTCCTTTAAAAAACTGCCCCCATGAAGTCAGCCAGGATTTAAACAAATACATCTATAGCATGATAACGCTGCCCTGAAACAAAATAATTAGGAATGAGGCCTGAAATAACTGTCTAAAGACACTGGGAAACGTAAATCAGCCCAGGAATTGGAATAACAGGGAGGTGATGATGGAGCCTGGCTGAGGTGGTCCTGCTGGAGAACCCAGAGGTTGTTTTGATAGGAAGAGCATCGGATGGATCAGTGCAAGGTCTGGGTGTTCCATGGAGCTCCTGGGCCAATCCATCTCCAAGAAATCTGTCAGAAAGGGCTAATGGGCACTGTAATTCTTCCCACAAGTTAGGTTATTTTGTGGGAGCAGAGCAGCTTTTAACTGACAAAGACTGATCTCACCTCTGAAAGCCAGGCCTCTTATCTAATCTTTTGTACTTTTATTTTTACATAAACCCCACTAATTTTCTATGAAACATTTTTTTTTTCATTTTGAAGCTATAGGAATGCTGTTAATTCTGAGATTTGCACCTCTCCTGTAGATCCCTATGGACTTTTTTAAATGGAAATAAATATTATTCCTTTTTATTACTTGATGGCAAAGAGCTCAACTCAACAAAGGGAGTTTTTCAGTGTGTTTGAGTTCTCAGTTTCCATCTTTATTGAACTATTTCAGACTTTTCCACAAATATTTCCCAGAGCCTCAGGGACACAGGGTGTGACTTATCAATCATGGAATGGTTTTTGTTGGAAGGGACCTTAAAGACCATCTCATTCCTTGGGCAGGGCCACCTTCCACTATCCCAGGGTGTTCCAACCTGGCCTTGGACACTTGCAGGGATCCAGGGGCAGCCACAGCTGCTCTGGGAACCTGTCAAGTTTTTACCTTCTTTTTGCCANCCAGGGTTCCAACAGGCACCCTCTGAATAAAGAATTTCCTCCTCATCTCTAATCCAAATCAATCCATGATTTATTTCACTGCCCATTTCCTTGCAGGATTTCCAGTCCCATCCCTGGGACCCTCAGAGGGAGGATGCCTCAAATTAAGGAGTCCAGATTTGAGTCCATCACCCTGCCCTGAGCTGGACACCTCTGCCACCCCCTCAGGGTGCCACCCCCTCAGTGCCACCCCCAGCCCTGGGCACTGCCAGGAGAGTTTTCCTCTCCTTAAATCTTTGCTCCTCTCCCTCCTGGCATGACCTGTTAATTTTGAAGGTTTGTTATGTGGGCAATAAGACTTTTTCCCATAAAAATTGGTTAAATGGAAATGTTTCACATTTATATTTGGCCCCAAAGTTAACCACCAAAACAATGGGTTGCAAGGTATTTTTTTTAGAGAAAAAGAGGTAAAAAAAAAAAAACCCAAGGAAGGCCATTCAGATCCCATCCCTGCTGAGTCACAGGCTGTTCCTCAGGCTCCCAGCAGGAGCTGTCCCCAAGGCAGGACGTTCCTGGGAACACCAGTGAGTCACTGGTGTCACTTTTTATCCCCTGCATCCATGGATGGGAATAGCAAAATATGTCCTGCAAAAACCACCTCGTTTTGTGCTCTTCCTTCAGGCTGCTGCTGAGCTTAACAGGCACTGGGATAATTGGAGAAGGAGTTTAAAATGAAGGAATGAATTATTTCCCACTTTATCCCTGTGAAATCTCACTTTTCGCCTCATGTGCATCCACCAAGCTCAAATAAAGCTCTGAAATTTCTTTTTTTTTTTTTTTTTTTGTGGAAAACATGTTGGTAACACTATTGACATTGGCTCCGAGGGGCAGATCACCAGGAACAGGGAGAGCTGCTGCTTTTTGTCTCATCAGAAACGTGGGGAAGTCAGCAGAGATAAGAAAAGGCACTACTGGCAATGCATGGGGTGGCCACAGATCAATATTTTTCATGCAAAATGTTTTCCTTAGTTGAAAAATATTTCGGTTTTGCAGGTACAATTCAGGCCACGAAAACAGACTTTTGGAACATTCTTGTTTTGCCTTTCAAGTGCTAATGAACTTGAAATTATTTGTTTTTTAAAAGAAAACCATCTTTTGCAGGTGTTCCCTTGCCTGAAAGCTCGATGTGTTTCAACAAAACCATTCCAAGTGTTTCGTTTTCAACATAAAAAAATACAAACACTTTAAAAAACTCTGGGTTTTTCTTTCTTTGATGAGGTCCATTTTTTGCAAAGTGTACGGAAGTTCTGTGAGATAAAAGCCAGGAAAATGAGCACAGAAAATAATGAAATGATGGGGCCAGTGGCAGCCAGGAGCAGCTGGGAATGAGGGTCCTGCTGATGCACAAATTTGTGTATTTTTGTCTAATTAGGATGAGGAATCTTGGCCTAGAAAATCATCATCCTTAAACCAAGGCGTAAACTTTGCAATGTTGTAAAAGACCTGAAAATGCATCTTGGCCTGGAAAGGTTTCATCAGCTTCAGCACCAGAGTTCATTTCTAATGATGGAAAATCGCTAATCTTCCCAAGTTTGTCACCAAACCAGTGCTAAAATCTGAATGGAAAAAGTTTTGCAGTCATTTCTGTGAAATGTCATGGAATTCAGAAAAGGAGAAGAATAAAGAGAGTGTTATTTCTCTTTGGCTTTTGGCTCTTGCTCGGGCTGGTCTAACCTGACTTTGTGTCTTGGAATCAGCAGCCTGGACTCCACTGACCCCTCTCAGGAAAATCCTTCAGGTACCAGGAAAAAGAACTTCAACAGGACCTTGGATTCAAGTTCCCAAGCTCCAGCAATCACCATGTCCTAGACATTAAATTAGGAATTAAAAGTGTTAATTACTGTTTGCTAACATGGTCACTGTGCTTTAAACTAATCAGATTAACAGGGTTTTCTTTTTACCTCTTTATCTCTAAAAAATACCTTGCAACCCATTGTTTTGGTAGTTAACTTTGGGACCAAATATAAATGTGAAACGTTTCCATTTAACCAATTTTTAGGGGAAAAAAACCTTATTGCCCACATAACAACCTTCAAAGTTACCAGGTCACGCCAGGAGGGAGAGGAGCAAAGCAAGGACCAGGGTGTAAGGAATGCCCAGGCAGAGTAAATACCAGTGTCAGAGGCAATTCATGAGCTAATCTTCTCTAAAGAGCAAATCTAAAAGTGTCAGGTGATGGAGAGCCAGCCCAGCTCCACCTGGCTCCCTGGAAAAGCTCCCTGGAAAAGCTCCCTGGAAAAGCTCCCTGGCTGAGCCATGGAAAGAATGGAAGTGACAGAGCCCTCATTCCCCGCAGCAGCAGCAGAGCTTTGGAGGTGACAAAAGTCTCACTGAGCACGTGGTTGGTGGCACAAAGATGGGTTATAAATCCTACACCTTCTGCTCCACCACCTTTTCAGCTTGGTGCAAAATATCTCCCACAGGGGGTCTTTAAAGTAAGAAAGAGTGTGAAATAATTCAATATTATGTGAAATAATTCAATATAATATATATCTATAATTCTAGAATATCCTGAGGGGAGGGGACACACAAGGATCATCAAATTCAACCCCTGGACATGCACAGGACACCCCAAAAATGTGCCTGAGAGATTTGTCCAAGTGATTCATGAGTGCTGGCAGGTTTGGAGCAGTGCCTGTTCCCTGGGGAGCCTCTGGGGAAGAACCTTTTCCCAAAGTCAGGCTCTGCTCCACACCTGGGCACCACCTACAGAGGGTGGAAAGGGTCAGGGCAGAAAATGAGCTGCAAAAGCTCTGAAGCCAAGGGCTCTCTGGGATTTCCATGGAATATAAGGGAATTAAACCTTCCCTTTTGACTATTCCTCCTTCATCAAGACCATCACCTTTCACAATACAAAAAATTACCATTTTTCTCTTGAAGTTCTTGCAATTTTGCTTGGATGTTTCCCTCTGATTTCACCTTTTGCAGCCAGTTTTTTAAAATGCCTGACAGTTTCTTGGAAAAGCTGTTTCTCAGTGTTGGGTACCTCCCGTATCCTTCACAAAAAACCCCTCACACGTTCCCGAGTTCATAGACAGAACAGCTGTGCATCTTTATTGCACATATGCTGCACTCTGGTTTGGCTCGTGTGCCAGCAGACAGGAAAGTTTTATTTTTAGGCAGATGTGAAAGCCCTAATTTGTTGCAGAGGGGGATAGAGAGCCTAAGAATAGCACACAACGCAGCCACTGCCAAATTAATTAACGCAGACCAAAACAGGTTACAGCTCCCGAGCCAAAGCTACTATTTTCCACTTCCCCAGCTTTCCCCCTCTCCAAAATAGTGGTGTAGGGCTGGAGCTGGAAGAAATGTCCTTCTTCCCTGTGAAATCTACTCCTTCCTGGAGGATTTTTTCTGAGGGATTGTGCAGGGAGGTTTTGTCTTGACCTCACAAAACCTGGTGGTCAGATTTCCACCACGACTGACCAACAGCTCCCTTGGGGATGGAGGGATCCCTCTTTTCCCAGGTGGGAAGGGGTGTGGAGGAGGAAACCTCAGAGCTCTGGAGAAGGTTTGGAGGATCCAGCAAAGCTTCTGCTGCTCCAGGTGCTCCCAGCTCATGGGTCTGAGGGAGCTGGTGATGCCTAAAGAGGCTGTCTGGAACAGAGGCTGGACAGAGTTAAAGAATGAAGTGGGGATTTATTAAAAGGCCTTTAAAGGATACACCTTGGGCAGTGCAAGAGCCCAGCCAGGGTTACACCCAAGATGGACTCCAGGTCATGAGTTTTCACACTTTTATAAGTTCTGGTCCATGTCCATATTGGGGTTAATTGTCCAGTTACAGCTCCAGGCTATGCAGTCCCATCCTCCCAGTTTGGTCTCCTCAATTTTGGCCATTTTGGGCCTTCTTGTTGTTTGCACTTTTTGGGCCTGAAGCTGCAATGATGTCCTTGGTTCTGGACCAAGGATTGGAAAAGGATTGCTGGACAAGGATTGGTTTGTGTGACTGAGCTGTGAGAAGAACTTGCTAACACTTTACATGGAGCTCAGAGTCACACACTAATGCAGTACAGAACGTGGAAAACATGGAAGTTAAACTGAAGGCATCGCTGGGAATGGCTGAGCCTCCCGCTCTGCTCTCGGGTGACCACACGTGTTTGCTCTCAGCCCTTCCCAAGCAGGAGCAGGAGCCTATTTTAAGCTCTGCCTGCTCCTCACGCATGCACTGTTGCCATAGCTGCAAACCCAATGCACATGGGAAGAGAGGCTCTGGCTCTCTTGACTCAGCAGAGAGGCACGTTGCTGCATCTCCCTGGTTCCTCAGCAGGGCACTGGGCTGAGCTGCTGCTGCTGCAGTGAATCCCTGGCAGCTGGCAGCACCTGACACACCGACCCCGTTGTTTTCCACTGCTGCTGATGGCTTTTGGGCTACCTAAAAACAGAGGCCAGGCAAAATTAAGGGAATAAAAAGTGGTTTTATTTATTGAAGGGCCTTCAGGTACATTTAGGGCAGACAAAGCCCACCCAAAATGAGCAACAGGTCACGGTTTTCATACTTTTTTGGTCCATTTGGATATTGGGGGTTAGTCTTCCAATTACAGCTTCAGCTAATGAAGTCATTTACCCCAAGTTTGCTGCCCCCAACTCACTTTTGTTCCCATCTAGGCCTGAGGCAGTGAGGTGTCCTTGATTGCCAGGCCTGGAGAGGAATTGTTGTGTCTGCCCCAAATGGGGAAGCAGCAGCTCACACTGGATATGGAGTTTAGAGTGGTACACTAAAGAACTGCAGGAGTACAAATAGATGAAAAATATAACAGATAAAATCCTGAGGCATGAGCACCTTCCACAATTTTTCCTTAATATAACAGAATTATTCAGCTTCTCCTCCTGTACCTCCCCTGGCAGGATTGAGTGGGACAGAGGCAGGAGAAGGTTGTGTTGGCTCTCCTGCTGTCCACTCTTCCCTGACCTCAGGGTTCAGGACATGTCAGGTACATGGGATATCTCCACCTTTAACTCACCTGGAATTTCCTGTTTTCCAACACACAGCAGTTGGAGGGCTATTTAAAGGAAAATTCAGCACCCTGGTAGGGAGTTTTGATTCCAGCCTGGCAGTAGGATCCACACCAACCCTTGCACTGATTTTGCCCACGTTTGCTAACTTCCAGCCAGCTCCAATTCCAGGATAATTGCTAGTTTTTTTGAAGTGGTTGTTTGCCAGGATATTTCCAGAAGAAACCATCAATACACTCGAAAGAAGGCCACAGGCTTTGGCTAATGATTTGAAAGGATACTTGATTTAAATGCTTAAATTTTCCTCCCTACTCCTAATCTTAAACAGAAGAAAAACAATCCAACAGTACTTTTATTAAAGGCAGTTGGGTCTTCAGTGAATATGAACTTCCATAAATGCTTTGCCTTCAAAATTTACTGAAGCTTTGGAGTAATAAAGATGCAAATGCAGGGGTAGGATGAGGGGGGAATGAAAGCTGAAAAAAGGTAAATTTAGAGTGAATATAGGGGAGAAATTGTTCCCTGTGAGGGTGGTGAGATGCTGGCACAGGTTGCCCAGAGAATCTGTAGCTGCCCCATCCCTGGAAGCAGAGAGAGAATTAAAAATAACAAAGGCTAACGTGGGATTTGACTTCTGGAAACGATGCTGACGCCAAGAAAATGAAAGAATAGAAGGGAGTTGAGCAAAAAATAAACCCTTGGAAGGGGGGGAAACAAATTTTCCTACATTTTGTAATTTTTTTTTTTTTTGCTCTAACTTGCACGTCTTACACTCTTTATTTAATCACCTAAGAATAGATGAGTTAATAACCTGCAAACCTGGGCCTGACTCACAATCCCTGGCTGCAGCAGAGGGATGGGACACAGGCAGGTTTTCTTCAGGAGCCAAACAAGATTAGAAATGACCCCAGGAGCACACTGGATTTTATTTCCATCCATGGGCTGCTCCAGGTAACATTTTATTCTCTGCTTGCAAGTACCTTGGCTCAGCCTCTTTGTTAACTCCTGTAATGTTATATATGTTGCTACAGAAGTAATAAGGATCAATTCTAGGGAGAAAAAAAAGCCATTCACTCACAGTTTACTGTGCAGGGTGCCACAGGAATTAGCTGTGGAGATTCAGGCTGTGTTGAAAAGATTTACATTGAATTTTGGGGGGTTTTCTACACCTTTTGCTTTTTTTTTGTGGCAGTAGGGCAAAGCCTAAAGGAGCTACAGGGCACCAGCATCCGGGTACAGAGAGTTCATGGTGGCCATGCCTTAATCTGAGCCTAACACTCAGACTCCTGTATCTCATCAGCCACTCCTCACAAAGGTAAATTTAATTGAGTTTATTAATTTACAGACACGCTTCCTTTAGGTTTGTGAGTGAGCAGCGTGCGGGGCTTTGCTGCTCGTCAATAACTTTTGCTTGTGCCAAGGCTTGACCATCACTAAACCCCAGCCCTGCAGCTCAGTTCGGAGCTGGCAAGTGTCAGGATATAAATAAGTGTCAGGATATAAATATTCCCTCCCAGCTATAGCTGTTTATAAAGTGATGCAGCCCTTTAAAAAGTCAAACTATACCTTCCCTTCCCGCGGCTTCCAGCGCCCGCTAATTCCAAAGGCTGCTTAAACACGTCGGATATTTTCCCTTTGACATGCTTTAATGTAGTTGTCATTAATCCTGACCCCTTGACTGTTCCCTGAGGGACAATGAAGTGATCAGACAGCTGTGCCCCTCGTAACTTTTAATACTTTAATGAAATCCCCTCTGGACCTTTTTCCCCCTTCTCTATTCTTTCTTTAGTTCAGCCACCAAGAAAAACCGACCACAATTTTAACATCTAAACACTGGAAACTATGAACATATAACAATGCAGAAATAATTTCTTATTTTTCAATTTACTTAATTATTTTTCAATTTCATTGCTGGAATGAATGAATGAGAGTTTCTATTTTCTTCTTAAAATCTTTTTTTTGAAGTCCCAGTGGTTTGGCCTCGTGTTGGATAACCATAAACAGAATTGTACAACTTTGGACAGATGCTCTTAAGAGAGAGTTCAAGTTCTGCTCTTCCATAGTTTAACAGGACAATAGTCTTTATAAAGCTTTTCCCCACAGAAATAGTTGATCTGTTCTGAGAATGATCAATCTCATTTAAAGGTAGCAGCTTTGGCTCCCAGATAAAACAATCCTTATCATTTTATTCTCTCCATTCCCATGTTTTGCATCCCACTTTTGGTGTTTGGGATTTTCTAGCTTGTATAGGAATTGCCAAAAATGTCACAGAATTGGCAAATTGTAAATATCACTGACATTAAAAAAAAAAACAAAACAAACCAAACAACAAACCAAGAAATTGTTTTCCACTGCCTCAAACTTTCCATGAAATCACTTTTTATCCTCTAACTTTTCTTGGAAGGATCAAAGAAATCCACCAGGAATAAAAAAGTTGCTAAATGACTTTGCAGGATTTATTTGCATGGTGGGGGCACCCTGGTAGAATTCTGTTTAGTTTTTACACCTCTTTCCCCCTTCTCCTCTGGGGATGATGAGAACACTCCTAATTTCAATTAAATAGGCTTGTGCTTTATTTGTAAGGTAAATCACAGCTCAGCAAGAGATCATTTTGGCTGTTTCTGGTTAAAAGTAGCCCAAAAATGTGATTTTTAGCCAGCCTGGGTTTTTGGTGCAGCTGACAAACAGTTTCCTTGGAAAACCTTACAGGAGCCAGCCCCAGTTGATACTTTGGGGTGTGCCTGTGGCTTCCCACCTTGGGGACAAGGGGTGGCAGCTCAGTTTGACACATTTTTAACCTCCCCAAAACTCAGAAATCAGGGAGAAGCTGTGCCACGTGCTCTGCCCCATGCCAGCTTCAGGAAAACCCCTGAGAAACCTCATTGAGCCTTATTTGGGGCACATCTTCCACCCACAGAAAAACTGGGATTATTTCCAGTGCCCAGAATGAGCAGGAGAAGCTCTGAACACGTGGACTACAAGATTCTGGTGTTCTTTGGATTTCTCCCATTCTGCAAAGCTTCTCCATGAGGGGGAAATGGTTCTGTGGCCTCTCATGATCCACACAGGACCCCAGACGTTCTCACCTGGGAGTTACATGCCCATGACACTCCTGATGTCTCTGGAATTCTTATTAAAATGAATTTAATGGGAATGAACCTCCCCATCTGGAAGCAGCACCCAGGATTTTCTAACACAGGGGAGAAGATTTTACACCTGGGAGCTGGGACAGCTCTGAAAGACCTTGGAAAAGACCTCCAAGTCCAACCTTTGACCAAATATCACCACACCTCTTAAACCACACCACAAAATCCCACATCTGCTCAGTTTTTTGAAGACTTCCAGGGACGGTGACTCCAATTTCCCAGCCCTTCAGGACAGGCAGGACACCACCATATTTTTAAACCTAGGCCTAATTTTAAACCTAGACCTAAGCCCTGCAGATGAATGATCCAGCAATGTCATCCCTTCTCCACAGCAGAAAGCCAGCCATGGTTTTCACTTGTTCAACATATATTTAATTAAAAAGTGAAGGTGCCTTGGGGATAATTCCAGTGGAGGCTCAGGACAGTTAATAACAGTTACCATAAGCTAAATTCCATTTATCTTTGGAGGATGAGGGGATGTGCTTTGAGAGGGAAGCTCCAGAGCAGCTGAAGGAGGACATCTAGGGCTCCTCCACAGAAAGCAGCAGTGGATGGAGCAGATTTAGACCAACATGGGGAGAGGAAAAGGGCATCCCAGATAAAAGTGGCTTATAAAATCACTTGGAATGTCAGCACATGATTATGTTGTTTTCCCCTCAATCATTAGGCAGACTGCTGGGTTGCAAAACACTCCCGAAGCCTGAGAAACTGCTAATGGGCAACAGCTTTTGGAATGTCATAAATGCTCCATTTACTGGGCTGGAAAGGCAACGCTTTGTACAGTCAGGAGGCAGATGGGAAAATATTTGGACACTTGCAGCTCGTAATAAAAGGGGAGAAAGTGGATTAGTGGGTTTTGTAACTCGTTAAAAAGGAAGAGCTGCAAAAGGAAGATTTGTGGGGAATCTGCACCCACCCCTGACAGTGCCTTGGACTCAAAGTTATCCACACCTGGACCAGAGTGATCCCATGAACTCCCTGTGCCCCACCAACTCCCAGAACCATTTGCAGATGGGAGAATCTGACAGATGATGGACCTGGAAGACATTGAGTGCTCGAGGTAACGGCTTTTGCTTTATGGTTTGAAGGTGTGAGAGGAGCCCCTCATCTTTCAAGACAGCAACATCTTCTAAAGATGCAGCTGAGCACACAGTGCTGAGCCAGACCTGGATAAATCCAGCCCTACGTGGCTTTTGGCTGCAGCAAGAAGTAGGATGAGCTGGTATCTGCCCCCAATAAATCTCCTTGACTTGCCCCCAGACTCATCCCAACGGAATGAAAACGCCTTTTGCTTTAATAACACAGAGTGATTCCAGGGGTAAATTAGGAAGAGATACATTATAAAGAATAAAAATTCCTCTCTGAGGTGTTGGACAGCACTGAAAGGCTTTGCAATCCCTCCCTGGCAGGCTCAGCACCAGCTTTCTGCTCTTTGTTCTCAGAGAACTCCTCACACTCCTCCTGCAGTAACGAGGCTTTTACTGCCCACGCCAGATCAAAGTTGCCCGGGTAGATAAACACATTTGTTTAATGATTACACCTCCCCGTGCCAAATGAAAACACATCAAAGTGCAAGATTCAACAGCTTTGTATATATTTGTTTCTGCTTGAGCTGCACAATGGAAATTGTTTGTACTCCTGGCCAGAACAGTGAGGGCTCTGCAGCTCTGGAGCTGGGCCGGAGCCGAGGCCAAATCTCTCTCCAGAGATTGCCGGCAGAGAAACACCAACAATTCGTTTTCACACTTCCAAGATGTGTCATGTACAGCACGCAGTGATCCCAAACAATTTAACCAACCCTCTGAGGGCTCTTCAGAGGGAATTTCTTTGTGGAGAGGGTGGGCAGGTGTTGGAAGGTGGTGGAGTGCCCAAGGAAGGGCTGGAGGTGGCACTCGGTGCTCTGGGCTGGTGACAAGGTGGGGATTGGGCACAGCTGGGGCTCAAGGATCCCCCATAGGTCTTTTCCAACCTAAATAATTTTGGGAATTCTTTCACCACTGGAAATTCAAGGAGCCACCAGAACTGGGCTTTCCCTGTAGGAGCAGATTTCAGGTTGGTTTGTGTGGAGCAGTTCTAGAGAGGAGGAGCGAGCTCCACTCGAGGCTGAGGGAAGGATTATCCCAAATTTCAGTGAATTTTGGGTCAGGGCTCAGATGCAGCTTGATTAAAAGCTCTTAATTAGTCCTGGCCATGACCTCTGCCACGTTATTGAGTCCCAGCAGCACTGAATAAAGACCCTGGTTACAGATCTGTCACGAAGCAGATCTGAAAGCTTTAGGAGTTAATTGGAATTGTCATTGTTCATTTTCCCACTAATATCAGCAGTTAAATAAGCAATGCAGCCTGACAATTTTCTCTGCTGGGTCTGTAAAAACATAATTTTCTGATGTTTGATTTCTTTATTCTCACTCTCTGACAGTTTACATATTTATTTGCTTAGTCATTTGCCTTCACGACTGGAGGCATTAATCTTCCCTGATTTTGTTTTTATACATTTATTTATACAAACTCCACTCGCTGCAGCCCACTTAGCACAGCACTTCATTAATATAATGCCTGTTTTTCTCTGTATGAAACTCATCAAAATCCTTCTAGGACAAACACTTGTCAGGTGCTGAACACTCAATCTTCACTTCTTGTCAGAGTGGCAAGACAACATTTCTGCCACTTGGGAATTGCAGCACAAACCTCTCCCTATTTTCCCTCTCCCTGTGGAAAATTAAGTCAATTTTTACATGCTGGAAGTGCTCAGTTACAAGCTAAATATTGTGGTGGGGTTTTATTTTACCAACAGAGAGCTTAACTCCATCCCTGAGTGATCCCTGCAAAGCACCCCGGGAGGAGCTGTTGATGTGTTTCAGTCTAAAATAGTTTATAGGTGGTGTTTTTTTCTGACACTACTGACTAAAGTTACATTTGGATATCCTGGAAATTCCCAAATAGCACCAACCACAGGGACAATAATACCCTGGAGCACTGAACCTTGCCCAGTGTGGTGCTGGGAGGGAATCCTGCACAGCAGGTTGGGATTTTCCATTTTATTGCCCATGTTTAGAATTTCCAATATATTTTTTTAAATTTTCCCAAGTATTTGGGACGGATTTTAGAAACATTTAACCCACAAAAAGCTCATTTCAGATGGACTTTTCCAACTTCGCCAGCCAATGTCCTTCACTGAGACCAAAACCCTCCACAATTCCATATTTCTTGCCTTGATTGAAGGAGAAATATTTCAAAAAACTCCAGGTATTTTGCTGTTTCCTGCAGCTCCAGGGGTTGCCAGCCTGTCTGGAATGCTGTGTCCATTTACAGAGCAGTCCAGGATGCTCCCACCTAGAACAGCACAAACCTGAATATTTTTTCAGGATGGGTCTGATGGTGAAATGAGGCAATTTTTGCTATTTTTATCCCAGTTACCTTTGTCTCCCACCACACATTTGTAGCAGGCAAAGGATGAACATTTTGTTCTTTACTTTAAGTTTCCAGGCGAGGCTGATTAATTCTTACATATTTTTTGAGAGGGCAGTATCACCATAGTAGCATCAAAATAAGATTCTCCTCGATACAGATATTAAACCCCTGATTTTCAAGTTTAATAATGGAAAACGTGATAAGATTTTGATACTTTTGGAGGATCTTCAAATGTCTTCAGACAATAAAAGTAATATATGAAATTAATTTATAGATTATTCCTACCAAGGTTTATTTTCTTTGACTGGGAAATGTGTGAGATGAGGTGGAATAATTTTTATATTTATTTTTTGGAAGGCATTATAAAATCCAAGCTAAAGAATAGAATCATCTCAAGATGAGACCAGCACTGAACACTTTTACAACCCCAAAGAGGGATTAAAATCCACTCTTCAAGAAACCCAAACTCCTCCAACAGCCTCATTTTAGCCAGAATTCCCCATTTCAGTGAGATTTTTGTAAGCAGTGGGAATTACCCTCTTCCTAAGGCATTATTCCCATTCCAGCTGCTGGGCTGGATCCAGGTACATCCCAGTTTTAGTTTGATTTTGGATAATCAGCCAGGGAGCTCTCCCTAATATTATTGCAGTATCTGGAGGCAGAGCAGCCACCTCTGCCCTGAAGGACAGGGAGGTTCCTTCAGCAGCTGCGTGAAGACAAAGCTTAAAATGCTCATTCCTTAAAATGCTCATTCTTTAAAATGTTAATTCTTTAAAATGCTCATTCTTTAAAATGGTCATTTCTAATAAGGTTTACTCCTAATAATGCTCATTCTTTAAAATGCTCACTCCTAATAATGCTTACTCCTAATAATGCTCATTCCCTAAATTACTCATTCCTTAAAATGCTCATTCCTAATAATGCTCATTCTTTAAAATTGTAATTCCTAATAATGCTTACTCCTAATAATTACTAGGAGTAATTAGGAGTAATAATTCCTAATATTAGGAATTCCTAATATTACTCCTAATATTAGGAGTAATAATTCCTTAAAATGCTCATTCCTTAAAATGCTCATTCTTTAAAATGGTCACTCCTAATAATTATTAGGAGTAAATAGGAGTAATAATTCCTAATAAAAGGAATTCCTAATATTACTCTTAATTCCTAATATTATTCCTAATATTAGGAGTAATAATTCCTTAAAATGCTCATTCCTTAAAATGCTCACTCCTTAAAACACTCATTCCTAATAATGCTTATTCCTAATAATGCTTACTCCTAAAAATGC
>VXBC01001358.1:67795-125993 GCA_013399945.1 Ploceus nigricollis | reverse complement strand
GTGTACAGAGCAAAGGGCAATAAAGAATGGAATGAGATAGGAAGAACCCATAATTTGGTGACAAAGATTTACATGGCTTCAAGATAAAAGGATTTTTTCCAAGAGTTTCCTAACTAGTAGGATACTACAAGGAATTTACAAGTAGTATTTGATCAAATTTTGATCAAACCATTTTGTGAGAGCATTTTAGTGAGTTCTGTTTTCTGCATCCCCTAGGATTTACCTCTGTAAAAACATACCAGGAACAGGACTATATTTTGCAAGGTCTTTCACTTCTGCATCAGAAGTTCAACAGATAAGTAATTTAAACACACATGTGGTTTTAACAGACTAAAGATGAGCCTCATTCATGATTTCAAATGCAGAACTCTACCTACATTATCCTAATCAGCATGTAGACAGGAAACTGGGAGATTGCAAGAGGCTTTTTTAGAAAAACATAGAGACCTTATACCATTGTTTATCAAAAAACTAAAAAGATGTTGCTTTATAGTTCACTGCCATATGGTAATCATAGAGAAATGCTTGAGACTCTCTAATCCTATTACCAACTCTGCAAATCAGTGGGAATCTGAACTGGTGCCCTGGATATTGTACAGTCAGAATCCTTCTGATTTCAGCCCACCTCCAGGAATCCTGACCACGGTGGCTTTACAATACAAGTTCCTCAGGTCTTCTACTTCACAAGTTTGTTGAGATCTAGAATATAATAAACTTTACACATAATTTTCTTCCTTTTCCTGACTGTTGAACAGAACTCTCTGAGGTCCCATCTGAGGTCTCATCAAGGTTCTCTGAATGTTCCAGACCATCCTTCCATTTACAAAAAATTTAATTTCTGTTTCCTCTACATTTGGATATGTCGAGATGAGATGCACCAGTTCTTGCATTGAGCAAGATTTTTTTTTTTTTTGGTCGTGCCTTGAATTACATGTGTGCATCTTTTATTACAGTAACTTGAAGTTTCCCTCTTTTCTCTCTGTAAAATCCAGGATTTACAACCCTCAAGGTACATCTACATACCTGAGAGTAAATCTCCTGCCCAGGCTCACAGGCTGCACAGATTCTTGCAATCCTGGAGTGCAGGTGAGCATCATTTCCAGAGATCTCACATGACCACAGATCTCTCCTGGTCACACACAGCATCAGGCTAAACCAACCTGCTGGTTACTGAAGTTCACCTCTGTGACCAGGTGATGGCAAGGCCAAGACAAAATCATAATCTCTGTCAATGTTATGAATTCATGTTTGGAAATTACTGAATTGTAAGAGTCTGTAACTTAGTGATTTATATAGAAACATAATTTTTTTTACAGAAACATCATGACAAGCATTTGATGCAGAATTTGCAGTTTACAAATCAGAATTCCTCTAAAATATGAGAAGGAAACATTCTGAGGAAAATCTTGCCTTAACCTTGTGGGACTGCAGTGTCATTATTGAGGCAGGAGAGAAGAACAAGACATTCTTCCTGGTTTACATATACCTTGTAGCTGAAGAGCAGGATGGCTTAGGGAAAAGTGGGACAATCAACTTTGCTTTTGATCAAAAGGCAAATATGCCTGAAGCAGTGAGTGCTCTTGACTGCCACATACTCAATAGCTGGCTTTCCAGGAGAAGAAAGGGGCTAGAAGTCCCCTAAGATCTTTTACTATAAATAACTGTAAATATATAATCATAACAGAATTAATTGACCCCTCCGGAGCAAGATGTTATATGTGTCACCAGGTGCACCTGGCAGATATTCCTCTCAAGCACAAGTTTAAACCTTCAGGAAGGGCTCTGCTCTGCTGCATATCCAGCCAAAGGAAGCTCTTCCTACACTATTTACTCCCCACTCAGGATTCTACAAGTGTCTTGGCAAGCAGCTCTGCAGGATCCCGCCCAGAGTGACACAACAGCCCCCGCGAGATTTGAGATGGATTGTACATTGACACTTTTTATAACAACACTTGTAGCTCCATTTTCTCAAATGCAAATACAAGTGATAATACTTTCCTGTATAATTCTGCAAATTAAACCTAAATTATTCAGAAGTACAGCTGTTGTTGTCTAATCCTTGCTAGTTCTTTATGCAGCTTTCTCTGTATAAGTCACAAATTTTTCTTGGAATCTAGTGCTGAAATGAATGTAAGAAACACCTTCTGTCATGCTAAAAGCAGAATTCTTCCTCCAAAAGGGAAAAGATAGTGACATTTTCAGTATCTTTCATTAGTTTATAACAATTACTTTCCAGTTTATTTCAACCAGCTGGAAGACCCTTTCTGCTGTTAAGTATGGTATGCTATATACAAGTCCAAGGTTGAAGAAAATGTTTGAATTACAATAATGTACCTAAATGGACATATGTATGCAGCTGGAAACACCTCCTACATGACTTATAATCAAATTAAATCAGCTATACAGCCACATCAAAAAGGGAAACCTGAGGTGTGTTGAAATCAGACAACACAGTCACAATCAATTTTCACTCTAATCACACTCTAAAGGTATACTCTGTTTTCCCTGGCTGGTGCCTTACTGCTTACCAGTAGAAACACATCATTAATAATGTCCCTGAACAGTTTGAAAAACTTTACAGAGAATCTTTTCTTAAGCCCCTAAGTCTTCACATTATAAAGTTTTTTGACTTGTGACTAACACAGAAAATACTTTTTTTTAAAAAAACCCCATTTTTAAAAAATAATGATTTTTGTACAACTTTATCCTATTCTCTAAATGCTCATTCTTCTCAAAACTGTGTTCCATCCCCATACTGCCTTAATAAAATGCCTGTGAGAAGCAGCCTGCTGTTTTCACATTCAATACATAAAACAAAACAAATACACATGCCCAACGCTAAATCTTAGTAAATCTTGTTCCAATTTTTTTCAATTATTTGTATATGTGCAATAAACATAAAGAACCCATTAATTCTTGCTTGTCTTTCCTATTGACAAGTGTAATTCTCCTTAACTTCAGCATCTTTTGTTTTGGTCATCACATTTCTCCATGTGTGAAACCCAAACTATTTTTAGCTCAACAGAACAAACCAGAAGAACAAATTAGAATGTCAGAATGTGCAGATTTGGCAAAGAAAATGTATCTGATTCCATTCTGCCCAGCTTCCAGCAGAAGCTAGGCAGGCTTCTGGTGAGCTGCTCATCATCTGGCCTAAAGGACTGCTGAGAAACCTGGCCTTCCAGATTCCTCAGCTCTGGGAAGGACATCACTGGACTGCAGCCCTATGGCTTGGGATGTGAAGGCTTCCAGGATCTGGAGCAGACAACTGCTACAGAGTCAGGGAGCCCACATCTGCCAAGGGCAGTAGCTCTGACAGCCACAGATGAACTGACCTAGATCCAGCGTCCAATGCAACTCTCCTCCATAGAGACTTCCTGGGTTTGAGAGGGGTTTGCTCCCAGGTAGAAGGGAGCAAAGTTTGAAGTATCACACATCAGCACATTTAAGAGAAAGGTACTTACAAGAAGTTTCTGTAAACAACAGAAAATAACATTTGTTTAAATAACTCCAAACAGTGCGATAGTACCATGCACTGGTGTCTGGTTCATTTGAGGTATCTTGTACTGTACATCACAATTAGCAAGGGTGTCAATCAGAACAGTTATTATAAGAAATATTCTGGTTTAGTCAGTGATAAGGAATAATATACTACCAACAAGGGCAGAAACCACCTTTAAAGTAATTATCTCATCTTCATCTTTGAAAATTAAAGAAGCTCAACAGTGATACAAACCTAAACTAATATTCTGATTTATCTAACTTACATTTCGTGCTCTTACATGTTAAAAACACTCAAGCATATTAATGCTGGAAATTTGGAAACCAAAGCTTATGGCTGCTGTAAAGGGGATACAGAGAAAATATTGTTTGTACAGCCCAAGGAACCAGCAAGGAATGATGCCTTGTGAAAGATTCATCTTTCATGTCATATGAAAGTGTGGTGAGACAAGCTGAAGGCAGTCAGTACCTCTTGTTTAATTCTGTTGGAAATAACTGCAGGTAAAGCAGGGCTCAGGCAGCAGGTCCCCTGCTTTCCTCATAATACAGTTACGATATTCCCTTCTGTCCTGCTCCACTCCTCTCTCCCAGAACAGCTCCCAAGGGTGTGGAACAGCCAAAGCTCTGCAGGGTCAGCTCAGGCCTTCTCAGCACACTTTGACCTAAGCAAAGGCAAATGACAAAAGTAAAACATGAGCAAGGACTGCTTTTTACCCCAGTCTCACCTTTCCTCTCCCAGCTCGAGTCTTTCGATCACCCCCCTCTAGCTTTCTGTGAAATCTGCCCTCCATTTATTCCTCTTTCTCTCTTTTCATCTCAGTGAAACAGCAGCCAAAAGGGGAAACTGACAGTGAGATAAAGTGGGTAACTTCAATATCTTTAATGTGCATCTTTTATTCCATGGGCTCTTAAATAAATAATTGGAACCAACAGTGTTCCAGACCATTTAAAGTAGACATTTTTCCATAGGAAAAATTTAATAGTTGGAATGCAATAAGTACTTAACAATGAAAAAAAAATCTAGTGCATCTCATACCTGTGTCATTTCCAAAAATAAGTAAAAAACCAGCACTAGTTCATGTCTGTTACTAAAGCAAGTACATACTCACTACCAGGAGAGAACTGCTGGCTTACTGCATCTCTTTTTTACACAGCAGTATCTTTTAATAGAGCCATGCTTCAAATTTATGAAGTTCAAAGAATATGGAAGGGTTAATTTCAGGTTGCTTTAATTTTTTTAAAGCAAAAATATTTCCGGTGGACAACAAGGGTAAACTTCCATATCTATATGTAGCAACAGTTACAAAACTCCTAAATGAACACTTCTATAAAAGTGAGAGTATCTAATTTTACTAAATAAAATAATACTACTGGCAACAGCAACAGCTTTCCTTTTAACTTAGAGGGATATTTCTAAATTGTCTACTCCCTGTAATTCATAGTTCAGATTTTTTGGGGGAGCTGGGAGACGTGCGTGTTTCAGAACAAGCAATGTTCAGCTGCAAGAAGAGCTAAGGAAGAAAGACAATTCAGATCTTCTCTTACAGGCAGTGCTTAACCTGCTCAGCTGAATGCAATGGTTCTAAATTGTCAATACAAGTGTCCCATTCAAGTTAATTCCTACTCTGAACCTGAAATGTGGGAAAAAAGTCTTTAAGAAGGGACAGTAAAACAATATAGTCAACATTCCTCATTAACCAAACCGACAAACAAGTGACTAAGTGCTTAATCCTGTAGAAATTTAACAATACAGTAAATATTATCAGAGGAAAATATCACAATTCCAAAAGAAAACCAGGAATTGTTTTAAGCCACAGCCCATTCTCACTTCATATATGTGCTGATAATGCAGAGTTCCTGTTTTATTGGCTTTGCTGTGCTCCAGCTCATTACACACAGCTGCTTCCCATGGGACAAATACAATACCCAGAAGGAGAATGAACAACCTGAAGTATAAGATTTTAGCCAAAAAACTCAAAGGCTTTCATGCTCTACTTCTTGATAATGGGAAAAAAAAAAACCAAAAAAAACCCAAAAAAAAAACCAGATATTTTTTAAAAATTAAGGTGTAAGAGCATATATATACAGTAATAAAAATCCCATTAATGGCTTCAGCCAGGTTAAAATAACTATGGACATGGACACCTGTGTAGCAGAGCAAATCCATGAGTGATGGCAATCCTAAAATAGGAAATATGCATATATAGGTATAGTTCTTTCAGTGGACTGAAAATTACACACAAACTCAAGAGGTTTACAGGTTGGACTTAAATCCCAATTCAGTTCCTACAGAAATCTGTAAGATACAATCACAGCTTCTGTATAAAGAAACCCTGAATGTGCTCCTGACAACTGATGGCACCATATGGATTATGTTCTTACAAAACATTTGCTATTTAGTCTTTGAAAATAAATGTAATTAAAAAGTCTGTCAGCAGAACTGTAAAGAGTAATGTTTTTTCTTTTCTCACTCCTGTCTTTTACAATCTGAGATCTCCTCATTCCCTTTCCAAATCTATTCTACTGTATTTTGCTATGATTGCATACAAATCTTTATAAAGCCATGATCCAGCCAGGCCACAATGATTCTCATGTCACATTTTTTTATTTTTTTATTAGAGCCCACTGCTGAGGCACCATTCAGAGTGTTGCATTGCAAATAATCCTTGTCTGCATTGGTGTGGTTTTTTATGGAACAATGGAAATTAAAGGGGAAATCTTCTATGGCTTCAGTAAGCTTTGGAACAGGCACAATGTTATTGTATAATTACTAAATAGATGCTTAAAAATCACTGTTAATTATTGAAGATTGTTGTTTCTACTCTTGTTGTAATTTTTTAATTTCTTTCTCATCAAACACAATTCAGTTTTCTTTTTTTTTTAATATTACTTTTCTTAAAGTATCTTCAGTTTCTGTAAGGTGGAAAAATCTTGCAATGCTTGAATTAAATCTTGCAATCTTGAAGGCATTGCAATGTTTGCCAATTTTTATAGCAATGTTTCTGTGATTAATTTTTATTAAAATTTTAATTTAGGCCAGAGATGACTAAGCAAGGATTTCATCAAGCAAGGATTTCCAGTGTATCTTCCAAGCAGAAGTGCTAAACACAGAGTTTGCAGTGCTGTCACAACCAGCAGTATTTTGCTTTATTTACAATTGCTTGAGGAATGAGTTGTTTTGTTCATGACTTTTTTCATGCATTTTGTTATTACTTTAATACAGTGTCATTCCAAGGGTGATTATGAGGCCAATGTGAGCATTACTTAAAGAAAGACACCATTTATAGTGATTAAAACCTTGGGGAAAAAATCAGCAGCTTTTCTTGATCCCTCTAGTGTTTGAAATTGAGTCTCAAAGGGCTTGTGAAGGATCCTGCTTATTGAAAGTGATCTCCTGGAGATTTTTACATATCTCAAGTAGTCCTGAGAATTCTGCTGAATTCCTAATGTACACATAGTGCATTATTACTTGCAAGCCAACACATACTGAGTATTTCTGACAGCTGACATTCCTAAATAATACAGAGTATAAGTTTAAAAAACAGAAAAACCAGTCTTTTTAAAGCATCTCTTTTCTGTTTACCATCCTTCATCAATATCAATGATACACAGAATTCTGTGGATATATCAAAAGTGTCTAGAATTTTCAGGAATCCACTATTTCTGCATCACAACTTAAGGTTCTGAACACTAAAAACAACTCAACTGATTCTGAAGAACCTTGGTCCATCCTTTCATGCTTTTGCATTTAGAACTGCCCGATTTGCAGAGGAAATGATCTATACCTGGGAGCAGCTGAAAAAGACACCAGACATCTGACGAGCCAAAACTGATACACAGCCTAAAGCACTGTTGCCTCCAGATTTCTTTAATGAACCAAACTCTCCCTTTTTGCTTCCCGAGCCTCAGATCGTAATTGGCAATAACTACACCACCTTCTCAAAACACAAAAACTCAGCTGCCAGCTCCCTGCTAATAAACTCATCCAGAACAACTTATTAAGACATAACCTTTAAGTGTGTGAGCAAACAATATGCAGTGAAAGCCACAACACAAATATCTATAAAGTGAGACGAAATATTAGGATTACTGCAGCTTTCTCTGAGCGAAGCCAAGCATATGGTGGTATAATGGAGCATGAATTTACAGCAGCAGAGATGTACGATATAGATTAAAGCTTCATCTGGGAGAACATACTGCGCGGCAAAAAAAAAAACCTAACAAAAAACCCCTAACAAAAAACCCCCCAAAAAACCCAAACAATTTTTTGTTTTTTCTGGTTTAACGATGAGCACCGAATACTGTTGTGTAGAACGAGGGCTCCCTCTGCTGCCCACGGGGAAGGACAAACCAAATCCTGCCTTCTGAACCGCTTAAAAACGTGATCCCGAAATAGCCCTGAATTTCAGTCGGTCTGAACATGCTTCTCAGAACACGAGGATGGATGCGAGATTTTCAGGCAGGACGGATGGGCTCCTGTGATCCATCTGGAGGGTGCAACATGAAAAGATCCAAAGAAAATTAACTAAACTAATTTTGTCTGCATTCGCTGCAAGTTGTTAAATAAACAAGCACTTGACACATTTTGTTACTGTTTCAAACTAGACCAGAAGTATTTGGCAAATACATCTTTATTATCCCTGCTTTAAGGGAGCTGTGGATTATTCATCCTGGCAGAGCAGCTTTTGGGGTTGTTTCTTCAGTTAAATTAAACCTTAAAGTACGAGTGCAAAACCTACAGCCTGTAATAAGAGTGTGACTGACCAACAATAAAGGCTGAAATTTGAGGTGTGAAAGTTAAATTTTTAACGTGATTGATGCTATTAAATGAGAGTAATACTTGCATTGCTATTTTGACGCTATTAGAGTGTCTTTGTACCCAGTCTGATGAAGGTCATTACCTTTGTCAGCTTTTTGGGGGAGTGTGGGGTTTTTTTTCTCTTTGATTCCAGCGACAGGGCCGTGGCTGAAGGTCAGGATCTCTTTTAGTCCCCATTGCGGACTGTGGAGCGAACTGGGGAGCGGGGGGCTCAGCATAGGGAGGCACTCTTGGGGAGCCCCAAAAGCAGAGCAGAGCTGGGGGCAGCGCCTCTCCCTGCTGCTCGCGTGGGATGATCCACCGAATCGCGTCCTCATGGCTGCTTTTTAGAGGAAATCGGAGGGCCCGTGGCAGACACAGAGCCCAGGCCACCAGTCCAGGGTGGCATTTGTAGCAGTCACTAGCACAAAGGAACACGGCAGAGCCTCGGTGTTCCAGCAGCCCTCACACACAGCGCACTCCGGGCTGGTCCGGTCCCGCCGTGCCCTCACACACAGCGCACTCCGGGCTGCTCCGGTCCCGCTGTGCCCTCACACACAGCGCACTCCGGGCTGGCCCCGTCCCGTGCCCTCACAGCGCACTCCGGGCTGCTCCGGTCCCGCCGCGCCCTCACACACAGCGCACTCCGGGCCGGTCCGGTCCCGCTCCCGCTCCTCACGCCGGCGGCTCCCAAAAGAGGGGCAGCTCAGGAAAGGCAAGGAGCTGCTAGAGAGGGTCCAGCAGAGACCACAAAGATGAGGAGAGGTCTGGAGCATCTCTGTGATGGGGAGGGACTGTGAGACCTGGGCCTAGAGAAGAGTGAGAAGGATCTCATCAGTCCGTACCAGCATCTCCAGAGGATGGTGGCAGGCTCGGTTCAGTGGCGCCCAGCGACAGGGCGAGAAGCTATAGCCGTGATCTAAAATACAGATTCCACATCAATATGAGGAAGAACTTTTTTACACTGCGGTGTGGAGTCCCCCTCTCTGGACACATCTCAAACCCACCCGGACGCGTCCCTGCGTCCCCTGCTCCGGTGACCCAGCCCTGCTCAGGGGGCTCGGGCATCGGAGGTGGATTGGCCTCGCCTGGCGCGGGCGCAGAGGGGCGGGGGTAGCGCTCGGCGGTGGATTGGCAACGCCTGGCGCGGGCGGCCTCAGCCATGGCGGACGAGGAGCTGGAGGCGCTGCGGCAGCGGCGGCTGGGCGAGATCAGGGCCGAGCACGGGGTGAGGGAACGGGCGAGATCAGGGCCGAGCACGGGGTGAGGGAACGGGCGAGATCAGGGCCGGGAACGGGGGGATCAGGGCCGAGCACGGGGTGAGGCAGCGGCCGACCCTCCGCCCGAAGCGCTTTCGGCGCCGCTCGGGGGCTGGAGGGGAAGAGGAGAGGCGTGTGCGTGACCAGGGCCGGGGGAAAGCGGGAAGAGGCCCGGCCGTGCCGGAGCTTTGGCTGGAAACGGCACCGAGCGCAGCCCCGGCCCCGCCGCCGCCTCCCTCCGCTCCTGCCCTGGGAGGTTCGGCACACGAGCGTTCCCGCCCCCGAACACTCACTATTCCATGGATTGCCTTCCTAGCCTTTCCAGCCATCTCAGTTTTCAGAGCTGAATCACAGAGTCACAATTGTTAGGGCTGGAAGGTGTAAGATGAAGGAACTTCTGGAAATTATCCAGTCTAGCCTCTCACCGGGGCAGAGTGACCTGGAGCAGCTGACACAGGAGCTTGTCCAGGTGGGTTTGGAATGTCTCCAGAGACGGAGACTCCACTCCCTCCCTGGGCAGCTGCTCCAGTGCTCTGCCACCCTCCAGGGAAAGAAGTTCTTCCTCGTCTTGAGATGAAACTTGTGTTTTAGTTTATGGCTATTGCTCCTTGTCGTGTGCTGGGCACCACTGAAAAGAGTTGGACACCATCCTCTGACACAATCCATACATGGATTTATATGAAGTGTCAATTTTGTTGTTCCTGTGAAGGATCCTCCCTACCTCCAGCCAGCCCCATTTCCTGTCTGTGTTGTTTTCCATCCTCCTTTCACACCTGTAAAATTTGAGGTGTTGTTTCCATATAAAGTTCAGGGGTTTTTTGGTTTTTTGTTACTTGCTTCTGAATAGTCACCAGTAATAGTGACCTGGAAGTTTGTCCCCTTTTGTTTTTCATATGTATTGGTTAGTGTTTAATACAGGAACCAACTCGTGTAGAACCCCCCTCATTAACTTTTCATTGGTTTCAGGAGTTAGACTTGATGATCCTTGTGGGCTCCTTCCAGCTCAGAATACTCCATGATTCTATGATTCTGGGATTTCAGCTGCCATGCTGAGAATGTGTTACATTTCATTTTACTTATCCTTAACTTACTCTAATGGATTTATAATGCTTTTGTCAGTTTTCTGGGCCTCTTAACCTAGAGCTAAGGGGAAGGTCTCTTCCTGCCCCCAGCCCAGGAGCAGCTCACCCCACTGCTGGCATGCCTGCGTTGTGAGGAGAGCAGAGGGTGGCACATTTATTTGCTGGGGCAGCAGATTCCCATTTCCAGGATCTCATCCATGGGCAGGCAGGTTTAGCAGGCAGGTTTATCTTCTATCAACGCTGCTGGAATATTTTAACTTTCTGTCTGTGTGGAATGATTCTGGATTGTGATATTTGCTCTGATCTCCTTCTTCAGGATCCTTCCGCTGATCCGTCGCAGCAGGAAGCAAAGCAGAGGTATAAATGAGACTATTGAATTTTGGTCTTGCATCTAATAGTCTTTAACTATTTACTCTTTTTTTTTTTTAGCATTTAATTTCTTTGGAATGCTGCCCCACATTTGTTTTGTTGCTGGGAAAACCACCAACAAAGGAATTGAAATGGATCAAAGATTTGATGCAGGTGTGGCTCCCATGCCATGACCATGCTGGGGTGGGAGGGCATGATGAGAAGGCAGGAGCAGCTCATTTTCCCCTGGGACTTGTCTGAGTTCAGTAACCTCGTGAGCTGCAGTGATACAGTAGGGTGCTCTGGGGAAGCATCATCCCTCCCACTGTCACCTGCTTCTGGAAGGCAGAATCCTTGGCTCCTCAGGGTTGGTAGGAGTTTATGATCCAAGTCTTGAAGGCTGGCAGAACTCCTCCCAAACTGGTGCTTTTTGTCAGTGGTGACTTTGGGTTGGGTTGGCTGTTATTGCAGTGGGAAGAGCCTTTCCCAGTTGATTTGATTTTTCTGGGATATCTATTCCAGTTAAAAAGCTGAAGCAAAATTATCTTTGTCGAAGCTCAGTGGGGAAACAGTGTTCAATATTTGTGCTAAGGGGAAAATTGAAAACAAGTGTTGAAGAGCTGACTTTGCACAGTCCAAGTCTGTATTAACTGAAGTTTCATAAACTAAAGCTCCAGTTTTGCACATACTTATATCAAATATTGTAAATACATGGAGACTTAGTGAAAAGTTCTAAATACACAAATGAGCTTTGGTTTGGTTTTCAAATTGCATGGACAATTCCTTGTGCCTGCTCTACCATGCACTGCCTTAGGGTGAATTCCACATGGATAAATGCAGGATCTAAAGGGTAGCACAGCTTTTGTCTCTTAAAATGTAATTATGAGCAGTGAGAAGGTGTAAGTATGAAACTCCACCTCGATTTCTTGGAAGATGTTGCCAGCTGTGTAACTTCAGCAATGGGAGATGGGAAATGTCCGTAAGAAATGGACATTCCCAGGGCAGGAAATGCTGTTAAAGATACCATGTAAATGGGAGGTTTGAAGTGACCTCAAGAAGCCACTTCCATGAATCAAAAGTCTTCTGTAGTTTGCTGTTCTGTGCATTTTATTTTAGGTGTTTGAAATCCCACTTTTAATGTGTGGTTCACTTTTCCTTACAGGGAAGCAGAGATAAGAAATACTATTTTAGCTCAAGTTCTTGATCAAGCAGCTCGTGCAAGATGTGAGTATCCAAGTAACTTCCTAATAAAAAATACTCATCTAAGTGACTCTTCAAAAGTGTGTTGTACAGAGGCCAGACTAGAAAAATACTGTTGTTGCTGAGAAGATAAAACTTGCAGGTTTTCAGTTGGCAATATCAGTGATTAGAAGGGAGAGGCTAATGAGTATCTGAATTATGTTAATGTTTTGGATTTTATTTAAATTAGTAGAAGGAATTATACAGAGAGTCAAAGTTGTTTATTTAAAAGTAAGAAATATAACTGTCTTGTACCTGACATAAATGAAAATGCCTTTTACAATTTATTTCATGACCCTGGCATGAAGAAGATTGTTTCCTAGGGACATTTGTCACTTTTTTGTTACTAGTGAGGGTAGTGGAGAATGTTCTAAACCCAAATGAACAGAGCCTGTTTTTGTTGCAGTAAGCAATTTAGCACTTGTGAAACCAGACAAAGCAAAAGCAGTAGAGAATTATCTTATACAGATGGCAAGATTTGGACAGCTAGCTGGAAAGGTGAGTATATATCCTAATTCTTTCTCACATATATTTATTTTTAAACCCAATTCACTCTAAAAAAAGATGTTTATAGTAGATGTAAGTTAAATTAACTGTAAATAGCTCCTAAAGACTATTATATAATTCCATCAAAAACCTTTTGTAAGAAAGGAAATTGTGATTCGGTTGTTTGATACTAAGCATCTCTCAGAATGCATTTATCCACATTTTGTTTGACTTTCCTAGGTATCAGAACAAGGTTTGATAGAAATTCTCGAAAAAGTGAGTCAGCAAACAGAAAAGAAAACAACAGTGAAGGTGAGTTTTGTTTCCTAAATGTAATGTTGTATAAAGTAGAGCAGCAGAATTGCACATGTGGGACCAGTTCAGGGTGGAACTTTTTATTTGCCCTGGTGGGTGCTGGAGTTCCATCAGAGCAGTCCTACACATCTGCAGCTCCCGGGGCCAGTGTGGTGTGGGGCAGCCTGGCCCAGCTCTGTCCTGTGCCACTGGGCCAGGCAGGGCCTGGGGTGGGTGTTCTGCCCAGGCTGTGCCTTCATTGCCACGTGCATGGACTGGGAAAGGCTTGTGCCAGCCTGCATTTACCATGACCCTTCAATTTTCACTTTATGTATTTCATTTTAGTTCAACAGAAGGAAAGTACTGGATTCTGATGAAGAGGATGATTATTAATACTACTGTAAGGCTGCCAAACAATAGCCTGGAAAAATGCTGTTAGCAGGCAGAATGCAAGATCTGAAAATGTTTACGCTTCTTGACTTTTTTTTTATTATTATAAAAGGCCAACAAATAACTTGTAAAATAAATCTGAGAAGGGGGATTTTATAACTTAAAGTTTTGTAGTATAAGAGGCCTGAGCAGTGTGGGGTTCCCCGTGGCTTCATTAGCATGAATGTTTTGTTGCCCCTTCCTCACTGTAAGCTCTGCTTTCAGCCACTGCACACACTTAACTTGCTGTTATTGGAGATAGCAAGCACAGGAGCCAAGCAAGACAGGGAACAGCAACTCAGAGTTAAAGCTGTCCAGACTCTCTCACAGAAGTGTTGGAAAGGAGATTCCCTGAGCCCCTGAAGGATGCCTGTCCAGCCAGTCACTGGCTCTCAAGTCCTTACTGGAAATTTAAAATGAAGGTATCCAGATAGTGTTTGGATCAGGGGATTCCTGTCAGGCAGTCTGTGTAAAGAAATGTTACCAGCAAAGAGCTGAGCTGTTCCCCTCTGAGTTCCTGGGCTTTCAAAGAAAGCAAGTTAACTGTGTCATACACAGCACTGTTCAGACACTTGGTATCGTGTATTCTTACAACTACCTCCACTTTTATCAAATGGCTGGAGTGTTTCTTACCTGGAAAAAAAGACAGACCATTTTCCTAAACTCTGCAACTTCTGCATGCATAAAGTAATACTGAACTTGTGCTGTACCTTTATTCAAGAATATGGTTATGGAAATCAGTAGGATAAATACTGTAATGTGCTGATAAACTCTCCCACCACAACCCCCTTATCTGACATAATTTAACAGGATCGTGTATGATTCCAACTGCAGTGTTTTTTGGAACAGAATAAACTTGTTTCAAGTGAGCACTAGTGGGTGTGGTTTTCATCTTGTCTGAAAGTGGTTAAAAATATGAAAGTTGTTATTTTTATTTGGTTTAGACTGTGCATTTTGCTTCCCTGTGTTTGTAATTAGGATGCCTTAGCTTTAGTGATACCCTAAGTGTGCCCAATTTCTTATCACCCTTATTGAGTTTGAAGCCAAAGTTTAGTGAACTGATTTTTCTTATCTGTATGGTTGAGAAATCTGAAGAATAATTTAGTTAAATGCATGCTACAATAAAACACAAGCAAAATTCTCACTCTGTAATTTGGAAATCAGATCTATAATAGTCTTCTAGATCTTACATATCTGGATTATTCTTGCTACAGGTAAGGACCAATTACTTATTCTGGGTCATCTTTATGGTGTCACAAGAAGGAAAAACGTGTTTTACTGCTTTCCTGTTTTGTCTTTTGACTTCTAATAGCTGAACATTCTTTTTTTTATGTGAATGTAGAGCTAGAAATGGAGGTTATGTGAAAATACTCAGTTTCACTAACAGTTCTATTTTGTACACCTCTCTGCATAAATTTAAACCCACACAACCTAATAAAGTTATCTGTCAATGTAGGAGGAAGGAAAGTCCAAGAGTAAACACAAGGTAAAGTCTTCAAATGCCTACAAAACCAAGCAAGAAAATCTGTAATAGACTCTGCTTGGACAAAAGCACTCAAAGACAACAGCATTTTATAGAGTCCTTTTACTCATTTTTTCTTTCCATCATTTGGCACAAATCCAAGGCACATCAGAAACTCAGATGAACTCATAAATTATTAGAAAAATAAACACATGACCCTCAAATCCAAATGTCATTTGACATTTTACCTCTTAGATTAAAAAGTTATCTGAAAAACCCAGCACTCTATCTTCCAGCTTTGTATTTTGCCAGGTAGTTTACTAATACCACAGTTAAAAGAAAGAAAATTATCTATACAAATAGTTCATGAAATAAAATGCAAGCTGGATGTGATGAGCCAAGAATAAAAAAATAGTGCACTGCAAAACCTGGCTTGTGCTATTTACAGCTTGTCCTCCCATAACCGAACAGTAGAAAATGAACTTCAGATCTAAGCAGCCACTTGGTAGTACCCTCTGAGCTTTCAATTCTTCAGTGATCACCCCTGGGAATGGGGCAGGATTTGGCCTATTCCAGCCAGTGCTCACTGATGTGAGGAGTACCTTTCATAATGGGAATTTCACCTTTTTAATAGCAGTCCAGAGCAGGCTCTGAAGCAGTTTTGTCAGTGGATGTTGCCCAGGATCAGAATCATGAATACTTGTGCATTTTTCTATTACTTCCTTTAGAGGAGGGGAAAAGCAACTTAAATGCAAGCTACAGTAAAACACAAGCAAGCACAAGGTGCTTGCTTGTGCTTTTTTATTAGGCTGTGAACAGCAAGTCCAAAGTTTAGCTTTGTCAAGGGCTCTCCACTTTTCCCCCAATATCTTGGCTCCTCTGTAAGAACTTGATCTTGCAGCTCCAGTACAGGGGAGCATTGCTGAAATATTAGCAAGGATTACATCCCTTCACATTAGTAATGCAGATGTTATGGACTATTGTTTGCCCAGCTACTGAAATATACAGAAATATATACTATAATGGTTTGTAACATTACAATAAAAATAGAGACATTTCAATTACCTCTGGCAATAAATACCTTGTTATCCAATATATCTTTTTATATATAAATATATTTAATTCTGAACGTAGTGATAAAAACTGAAAATGCAAAAATTATTCAAAGACTTTTAAAACAAAGTGGGTTGCTGAAAAATAAAATACAGGGTTTCATTTGGTTTACTGTTACATAGAAATTTTTAATAGTGCTGAATAGAATAGGAAAGTAATTTTGCTGTCTTCATCTCGTTACGTCCCTGTTAGTGAGATCAGTAATGATCTGGCTGTGTGGTCACCTCCAACATGAACAGAGGAGTCAGGCCCCAGGGTGCCAGAACATTCCAGCTGTGCTGCAGCGCCTGTGCCTGCTCTGAACTGGGGTGTGTGAATGTCACCGACATCTGACACGCAGTGAAGGGCTACTGAAATTCACACCACCAACTTCCTCAGCTTCAGGCTTCAAATGCGTGCTTCCCTTCAGTGATGTGCACCTGAGCCGTGCCAGTCCTGTGACTGTGGCACACCTGGCTCCGCAGGGCTGCAGGAGCCACTGTCGCTGCCCTCTGCTGGCAGGGGCACATTGACTGTGTGTCTGCGCTGCATTAATTTACTTCTGTGAGGAGCTGCCGTGTCATCACCTTCCACAAACTCACCACTGCACCCCGAGTCAGTCTCCTGACCTGTGCTCTGGTCCAGCATTCCAACAGATTTTAATTTGCTTTTATCAAAGCTTTTAATAGCCATCTGTGAGGAGAGAGAAATGGTACGTTAAAAGCATCTGCTTTCTTCGTTAAGAAGGAAAATTAATATATTGTTTCTTGAACATTATTATCACATGAATTTCATGACACTGAGAACACAGCCAAGATTTAAAACAGCATATTTTGTAAGAGAGTAATTCTATTTGGGCTACATATGAGAAAACAAGAGGCCAGCCTGACCCAGGCTACACACACATCAGTACCAGACCTGAAATCTTAACAGACATTCCAAAACTTATTTTCACCTCACTATCCCAACATCATCCCAACTCTTCTAAACACTGTTTGTAATGCAAGTCTCAATGCACTTGAAATTAACAGCCATTTCTTTAACTATTAAGAAAAGTAGAAGTAGTAACAGACAGGGTCACCCAGGGACTGCTGAAGGCAAAGGCAGTTTTCCCTGCTTCCAGAGGTCACCTGTCAGGAAGAGACACCCACCCTCCCCACCCCCTTAGTGCCTCTTTCTGGTCATTCCAATTATTCCATTTCCACACCTGCTCCTGTTTCTGCTGTACAGAGTGGGTGGCTGGCCTGGATTACTGGCCACTCTGCAAATGTTAAAATAACCAGAAGAAATAAAGAGAATGCAAGCATGCAAATGACAGATCTTCTAAGACAAGAATGAAAGGAGAAAGTAGCTTTTTTACTGAAATAATGGCAACAGTCTTGAAAAAGCTGCAGACAGAGGTTATTTAAATCCACTAACATTAAAATCCACTAACAATTCAGAGCTGTATGGACTCATGAATTAGTTCAGCCACAGCTGTATGAACTCACAACCACAGAACAGGGCTGGAATGCTCTCTGTCAGGGTCACATACTAGTTTTCTGACACCTGTGTACTGAAATGACATACTGCCTTCAGTGATCCACAGTTATAAAATCTAAATCCCAAGTTAAGTAGTGGAATATTATAATTTAGAAAGAATTATTAAAATATTACAGCTTTATAGAATTAGTAGTCTCAAGGCTTTTGGCAAATACTCAGTATTCTGAGGGCTGTAGGAAAAGAGTATCCCATTTTCCAGAAGGACATGAGCTGCAGAGTCTGCATTTCCAAAGCTGTGTCAGATGGGCAGCTGCTGGACTAACCTGGTAAAAACTGTTTTGTTTAGGACAGGTCATTTTTCTCTTGATTTAGTGTTCTGAAATGGCCCAGCAGAAGATGCAATGAGAGTCAAAGCCAGTGTAAAGGAGGCAGAAGGAGCACAAGCTCTGGGGAAGGCAGCATCAGCAGCTGGTGTGGGTGTCACTGCACCCCAAGCAGAGGTGAATCTATTACACACATTTGTGTCACAGCTGACAACGCAACATGCAGTTTGCTGTCAGCCTTGCAAACAGTCATCTCTTACAAGCAGACTTAAAGCAAACTCTAACTTCGGTCTACTGAAAAATGTCTCTCTTGTCAAAGCAAGCTACAGCTCCAAGAAGCTGCAGAGTTTTTCAGTTCTAGGTTTTGCTGGACAGGACACAGAAAACAAGACAGAGATGAAACCTGCAGTAAGAGGTTTAAGAGATTTAAAAGAATGAAGTGTTCAAGAGGTGTCATGGAAGCACCAATGAAGTTTGAACAATGATGAAATGAGCAATTTGGCAAACAGGTCAGAAGTTCTGTGATTCAACAACCACCACTAGTAAACTTTCTCTTACATGTACCCAGAGTAATAGCAGAGCAAACAAACATAATTGCTGTAATATAAGAATAATCTGAGCAAGTATTTCCACTTACCTGGTGCAGTAAGTGATAGTCAAAATTAGGGACACTTTTATCTCTTGTTATTGTTCTCCGTAAGTGTTTTTCTCTGAAAAAGATTTTAAAGAAATCAAAGGAATTAAATGTCTTCACATAAGCCTTTCATAAAAGACTCTCTCTCAGAAGCTCCACAAGGTGGAACTGTCTCACCAGACAGAGACAGGCAGCTTCCTGACAACACCTTCCCAGAAATGCAGCCTACTGGTATTCCCTGTATTTTACTATGGAATATACATTAGGGCTTAAACAGATATTGAGCAAAACCAATGAGTGAACACCACTACAGTATTTTTAAGCAGTCTGGCTCTGAAACGCTTAACTGATGGTACACCAAGTATTAGTGCAATCCCAATTTTAGATACATTCTCAAGCCCTCCCTCACCACCCCAGTGAGCTTGTCATGCCCAGAACATCTGCCTGGGGATGTGACCGTGCCAGCCCTGCAGGATTAACATCCACTGGCACACCACCATGTCATGTGTAACCACCCCTGACCCACTTTGGGCTTTGTTAGCAGCTGCACTTCACCTTTGCCTATGGGAAACAACAGACACACTCTGAGCAAGCTTCTCTGCTTACTTGTTAAATCTGTTAATTGATTGGACCAGTTGAAGTTGTCTGCTTATGGGATCATCAGCGTCCTCACAGGGCTTAGGATGCACTGGGGGTTTAAAAGAAAAGGCAGCTAAAATTACAACTGGGTCTCACTTAGGAATTAAAAAACACAGTTCTGATTTTAAATTGAACATAAAATTATAACAGTGCTAACTTGAATTAGAGTGGTGATTTATCTTTGGAAATTTTAAAAACTTTTAAGTTGCAGAAGTAACCATTCTTCCTCAGATTATTACAGCTGGCCAAGCTTCTGAAGATACTGTAATTGTGGACTTTGAGGCCCTGAATTCCAGTTTTTACCAACCTGAATTAACACACAGATACTAAACGACCCCTTCATTAGTATTACTCACTCATTTCTTCCATTGTTCTTTTAGAATGATTCAAAATATTTGAAAGAACTATTCTCAATTTTAGGTGTCAGCATGCTGTGATTAATTGTGATTTTCTATTACAAGACATTCACAATCTTTCTGAGGGAAGGAAGCAAGAGTTACTTTGAAAACTCATGTGTGCTGAAATAGGCACTCCTGCTCTTCACCTTCCCTGATTCCTGCTTTGCAGCCTCCCTGTTTTCTTTCTACAGTCCTGGTGGCATCATGTCCTTTGCTGAGATGTCCAGCTCAGGGGGCACAGCTTTTCTTATAGCCCCAGGGTAGTGAACTTGAAAATTCACCTGAAAAACTTCTGAGCCAGCATAATGTGAGCAGTGGATAAGGCAGATCAGAAGCTGGGGGTGAGAGGTGAGGAGGGAAAATCTGTGGTCCTTAAGCTCCACCTCAAAGGCTGCTTAGGCACATTAAGATAGAGCCATGTGTCAAATCCTTTGAGGAGTGAAATAACTTTGTATTATTGAATATAACATATAATGTTATTGCTATTAAAAAGGGGGAAGGTCAGAGTTAACACTGCAAGATAAAAGGTATCAAAAGGATGCCACTCATCCTTCCCAAGGCACCGGGGCCCTGCTGCAGCCCAGCTGTGCTGTCATTGCACCTCGTGGCCACACTGTGCCACCTCCTGCCACTTGCTCAAAGTCCTCTGCAAACTGTGCCGGAAGGTTCACAGTCACCTCTGTAGCTCTCATTTCTGTCCCAAAGCATGAGAGACAGTAACTAATGAAGAGTCATTCCCTGACCTGTTTTAGGGCAATATAAATGACACCCAACAGTCATTTTCATCTGTTTTGCTTTGCACTGAAATCCACAGTTCCTCCTATGGCTAATTATATAATCTCAAATGTGGTGTGTTTTTACCTTTAAATGTTTCTATAGGTAAAATTCACACATATACCCCAAAGTAGGTGAAAACCAAGTTTGAAGCAATGTCGTGAGTAGAATACAAAGTCTGCTGCATTTAGTTACAGTATTTTAGGTGTTTCCCATCATAAATATGAAAAATAATTGGCTGTTCTATTATTATATGTATAGCAATTATATAGAATATGTTATATAGTCACCCGTGAATTCCTAAATCCTTTTTATTCATACCAATGGAAAAATCACAGGTACCTTTTTTCCTTATCTTGCCAGTAACATGCTGCTCACTCTCCTTCTCTCCCTCTGCTGATGTGGGGACACAGCTTGGTGCTGCTTCCAGCAACTTCATGATGTTTGAATTCTTGATTTTAAGAGTTTCCATTTTCACCATTATTAAAGAAAAAGAAAACAACAGTACAATTTAGTATTTCAGTCTGTGCAGAGTGTATTAATTAATGCTTCTATGAATGAATACAACACACATAAAATAAATCATTACAAAAACAAACTTGTATCATTCTGAGTAGGGACAAAATCAGTGTAATATAACACTGTAATGCAGTGATGATGTTGGAGTCCTGACCTCTTATTTTAAGCTGTATTACTTATGGTTAAGCCAATTCAGTTTAAATGGTAACATACATACCAAAATGTATTCAGTACAAAATTTTGTGGTCATTAAACTACATCTCAGAGGCCATTTAAGCACATTAAGGTAGGAGTTATGTGTCAAATCCTTTAAAGAGTGAAATAATTCTGTATCATTTAATATTACATATAATGTTATTGCTATTAATAAAGGGGAAGGTCAGAGTGATCTATTGCAAGATAAAAGGAATCAAAAGGCTTGCAGGGCAGAAGATGGTGGGTGGGACAAGGAACGTTGCTGCCAGTGCAACTGATTAGTGCAAGGTGTTCATTTGCCTACATCCAACATTGCTTCTGCTCTCTCCGCCATTACAGAGATTTTAATGTTACTTTTATTTAGGTCTGTGCTTCCACTCTCTCTAGACTCATCCTTTTAGTCTAGGATAACTTATTCTAGAAACAACCGGTTTCACAGGCCACCGGAATCATGGCTAGGCTGCACAAGGAACAGGCATCTCAGTGTTTATACCCCACGTGAGAGCTGGATGCAGCTCAGTGTGTGCAGCCCTGCTGGGACAGCACAGGGCTGCTTTGCCCTCCCGCCCTGCCCTGCCCTGCCCTGGCAGCCCCGGGCAGGCTGTGCAGCACTCACGGGCTCGGCGCAGTCGGCGGGGGTGCAGCCGCGCTCGTTGCGCAGGTGTCGCAGGGCCCCGTGCTGCAGCAGCAACGCCACCAGCGCCTCGTTCCTGCCCGCCACGGCCTCGTGCAGGGCTGAGCTGCCCTTGGCGTTGCAGAGGTTCGCGGAGGCTCCGTGCTGCAAGCAAAGGGAAATCACCGTTAGAAAGGAGCAGAGCAGGGCAGCAGCCCCAGAGCTGCACACGGCCAGGGACAGCTGCACCACCAGAGCCACAAGACCCCGCCTGGCCACGTTATTGCCCCATCTCATAGCCACAGTTTGATGGATGGTTTTGCATATATCAATTACATATTCCAAGCTTTAGAGATACTTAAGAAACCCCCAACCCTGTGTGATAGAATCCCAGGCAAGAAAACCTGACACCTGCCACATAAAAGTTCCATAAAAACAGCTACCTGTACAATAGCAAGGTAGTATTTATCTAATTAACATCTGTGAAGGGATGAGGTTGAAAGGAATAAGTTAACAAAAACTCTTATTTCTTTCCCCAAGTATTTTTGACAGAGAAATGCATAACTAAAAATACTGATCCTGAGTACTGGGTCAGCAAAGATATCACATGAGAAATACCAGCAGAACACTGTCTTCAGATCTTACCTGCAACAACAGGGCAGTAGTCTCATAGTGACCATTCAAGCATGCATAAATTAAGGGAGTATTTCCATATATATCCTTTTTATTTTGTTTAGCATTGTAATCCATCAGACACTTTACCACCTATTGAAAGAAATAACAACTTCACTCTTACTGAGTAGGAGTACTGAGTTACTGAGTATGAGACTAATTTTCATAATTCAACACCCACTTTTAAGAAAGAAAAATTTAAGCAACTACAAGAAAGGCCAGAAAACAAAACTCGAGGTGTGTGAAAAACTAATATAACCAGTAACTCAACAAAACAAAACCAGCCACCACAGCAGCAGCACCCTTTTCCAAACTCATCACAACACTTGGAAGGAGTTCTTTATACTGTCATTACCCCATGAACTAACCTACAACTATCCCATGAATTAACCTACAACTCTGAGCTGTATTCTTGGTTTTCCTTGCTTCCCTAGTGCTATGTCTTCCTATCATTTTCAAAATCCTCTTCTTTTCCCTCCTGCAGTCTTCAGCTCCTTATTTTTAAATAATTTTCTGCTTTTCTTATTTTCCTAATTTTCTGCATTTTTCCATTTACCTGTCTGCCCCTGCTTTTTCATGTTTGTTATTTTCCTGTCTCATTTACTCTCTCTCCTGTATTGACACCCTCACCCCATGGGCTCATGCTTCTCCTTCACTGCTTTTGCTTCCCTGAGTTTAAGTGAGGGACAAGTTATCTGCTGCCTCAAAGCTGCACTTGGCTGATGATCGAATTAAGGAGTTGAAAATCCAGTAACTATTTACTACTGAAGACACCAAGACACAAACATAACCCAGAGAAGAAGGTACAGAGGAACGAACACAGAAGATTCAGCTGCACAAGGGATGTTTAAAGCATTTGAAATACAACAGGTTTTTGCACCACTTGCATTAAACCAGTATTTTAAGTCATATATGCTTATATAAAAAAGTCATATATGCTTTTATAAAGAAAAGGTGTCTACTGAAACAATTTCAGCTCGAAGTTCCCCTTTCCATCTGGAGATTTTAGACACTGAAAACAAAAACCAGAACCACCAAACTCCTTTTCTCTGCTCCTGGCTTAGTCTGGTTGCTAATTTCCCCAGGCAGCCTTCTGTGGGTGCCAGGTGCCACGAGCTTTGTGCCAGGGCAGGGTTACCTGGGCGTGTCCCCTCTGGCAGGCCAGGTGCAGGGGAGCTGCCAGCTGTGTGTTCCTGGCGCTGGCACTGGCGCCGTGGCGCAGCAGCAGCGACACCAGCTCACTGTGCCCGTGCAGAGCAGCCATGTGCAGTGGGGTGAAACCATCCTGGTTTGAAACATTCACCCCCAGCCCGTTGGCACAGATCTTGGAAAACTTCTGTTGAGGAAAACACACAATAAAACTATAATCATGCTTTGTTTTAATTCATGAAATAGCCAAATACCTGCTAAGTTTATATAAAATTGGCAGATGGGCATTACAAGAAATTCTGCTAGAGCCTAATTTGAGGCCTTCAGAAAAAGTCAGTGAAGAAGAGCAGCTTGGTAGTATTTTTCAACAGAAGATTACTTTTGTTGTCATCTGTTTTCTTCCAACATGATAACTTCATGGAGAGCAATTCCAGGCAAAGTATTCATGATATTAAAAAGAGGTTAAAGCAGCACAGTTTGAGACAGAAGTAAAACTGAAAGTTTTTATACAGCTGTTAGGATGCTCATACTGGATATGAAACAGTGTTAATGAGTTACTTTGATTTATACAGATATTTTTGCTCTTTGAGACAAACGGTAAACACCTCTTAATGCTACATGAAGCTTGGGATAATAAGGATATGTAGTATTCACATATCCTCTGAACAGAGAGAGACTTCGCTTTCTCAGGATTTTTCCTGAGAGAAGCTGTGAGAGAAGCGGAGAAAAGAATGATCAAAACAATTCTTACCTCACTTACTACTGCTCGTTGTTGTGCATATGTAGAATGTGTTATAGAGATTGTTTACCCAAGGTGATTGCTTGATTAGATTCTAGTGATAGTGTTTTAAATTAATTAACCAATTAGGTCACAGCTGTGTCAGGACTCTCACCAGAGAGTCACAAGTTTTTCCAGTTAACTAGTTAGTGATAGCTCTTATTAGTATAATATAGTGTAATATAGTTATAGTATAATACAGTTTAATAAAATAATTAATTAACCTTCTGATATCATAGAGTTCCTACACATCATTCCCACCAGTCAGACACCACTCTAAAATTAATTTAATTCACCTGGAAGCAAGAGTGGCCGAGAGAACAGACTCCCCTGGGGAGTCAGGATAAGTAAAACACCTGGAGGACAGTTTACCCAGCTGTACAGAACATCCTCTTTCACTCCTCTTGCAAACTGTGCCTGCCTGACATTTACAGTGGTGCACAACCTTTCATCCTGTGCTTTCAACGTGTGCCTGCCTAACACAGGGGTTAGGATTAACTAACATGTTCCTTCTTCTTCTAATTCAGCAGACAAGTAAATTCCACAGCAGATGCCATTCCCCTCTCTGTCAGCAATAAAATGAGCTTTATGGATTCTGGCATCTTTAGCACATGATCTCTGTCCTGAGAGCACAGGGACACCCCTTACCAGAGAACAAAGCATGGTGTGAATGTGAAGCATTTAAGGACAACACCACACTCTAAGCCTGCACAAAATAAACTGGGGAATTTAGAAGTTAAGCCATCTCACAGTGCTGTTAACCCCAAAGCAGCCAATCAACTGAAAATCTGTACTTAGGTTTATTTTGCAATGACTTATCCAGTCATGTACCCCTTCAGACACCTCCTGGAAGGCAAGTTATGCAATTTCTATTTCCAAAAAGCTGGGATTGTTCCTTATGTAAAAAAACAACAACAAAAAACCCAAACCAGAACCACATACACACACACACAAAAAAACCCCACAAAACCAAAAAAACAACCAAAAAACAACAAACCAAAAAACCCATAGAAAGAGTGTATTGTAAAGCCTCGTTGTATTCTCCAGTGTGGTAATTCAGTGGGAAGGAAATCTTAGCAACTGTAAATAAAGTCTTTGCAATTATATGACATCTCTGAAGAGGCTTTAGCTATGGCTTGTAGAAAAAATGCCATGCAATTAAAAAAACGACTTTATCAGCATTACATGGATTCTGGGATTAGCAGGTATTCCATTCTGAACTGATTACTAACAGGTAAGAAGATATGCTGTGCCAGTAGCAGTGTAAACTAAAGAGAATCAGAGGCTTAGAAAAGAATGTTTATTCCAAGTGGCCCAAACCTTCCTGACAGCACTCCATATATTCTAAAAGCAAACAGTGAAGCTTTCTCAATCCATTAGACATTGTGCAAGTCCATGAACACCATTCCTGTATCCAAAATTTTCAACAATTCCATTAAAAAAATAACAATTTCATACCATCAGATGAAGTATGAAAATCTGTATATAGATAATTTATTTTTAGACAGAGAAACAGATGTGCTGGGCAATATGAATGCTATTTCCCTGGAGCTAAAACTTAGATTACAAGAATATAAATTATTCTTTTTACAAAATGAATATTCCAACCTTTTGTGCTGGCCCACATTTTGAGCACTGGCATAATGGATGGCAGAATTCTGGTTTTGATGTACTGGCTGTGTCATCCTCATCTTCCAAGTCTTCTTCCACCCATTCCAAGAGGTAACGGACCTGGCATAAAAAGCAAGTCCTTCTTTATAGAGCCCAAAAGTTCCATGTCCAAACAGATCTGCACATGTAGACAAGTCAGATTTGACAAACACACACTTGTGAGTCTCTCAGGGGGAGCACACAGCTACCTCCTGCCATCAGCTGCCCACAGGCCAAATTAAAAAATCAAGTGTTATTGTTGACAAAGCAGCTAGGAAGTTCTCCAAGTACAGTGAAGTGAATTATAAATGACTTCCTGCTGCCTAATCACAACTGCAGTGTTCACCCACTCTCAAACACTCCACATCCTTTCAGCTCAGATGATTTCTGCCAGCTCATAAAATGTGAATTTTGCTTCATCTTTTGATTTAAAGAACATAAGGAATGACAAGGATGACAACATTTAACTGATACCCAGAACTTTGCGGGGGCACTGACTTTCCTTAGGTCTGTCACTTAGGAACTGGACAGTTTCACTTTTTCTTCTATGTACAATGCCTCATTTCTGAGAGAGAGGCCCTTCAGTGAATTCTTAGGGCTCAGGGCATTCACGTGCAACCTGCAAACAGTGATGCTTAGGGCATGTAAATTTTACATTACATTTCATTAAACAAAATAAAAGCTGTTTAAGCAGTACATTTTAACCCTGAAGTTCATTAATCTACATTTCACTAAAGACATTTTAGAATTAGTAGTGACTGTATTAAGTCTCCATTACTACTGGACCAAGCCAAGAGCTCTACAGCTGCTAGTCCAAGGCAATGGGGACAGTGGGATTTCTGAGACATTCCTCCCACTCTGTTTACTCTCACACTTGTCACAGGTTCTGCTCCTCACCACTGAGCTCTGGGAAAACAACACATCCATGTCTTAAACATGTCCTAAACACTAAAACACATGCAGCTACAACAAATCCTAGGAAGCCAGGAAGGGCCCTAAACCTGATTCTGAATGATACCATATTTGAGCCTGAAAAGGGATGTTTTTTACAGAATATTGCTTTCCCTGCAAACTCCATGCTGCTCTCTGGAGTAAAGGAAATCTCTCAAGCCTGCCTGTTTATGGAAGGCCAGCTCAGCAAAGCTTTACTACTTGCTACATTTGTACATGTCTAAAAGAAGCAGAACTGTCACTTCACTTCCCCCTTTCCCTGCAGACTCACCAAGACTCTCACAATTGATTTCCTCCTCCTCCTGGGACAGCCCAATACAGCTGCTCTCATTATCCAGTGCACCCCAGCATACTGATACCAGTGTCTCCCAAAAACCTGAACACACTACTGCTGTGTGTGTACCTCTTTATAATTACACTGCAGTAGCCATTCTTCTTGGTTTAAAGGTATTTTTTGTCAAAATACTAACTGTACTTTCAAGTAGACACACACTGAACCACCTCAGGAGATTGCCCAGTCTCATTTGCCAGGTAATTTGTCACCTGAAAGGTTCTTTACACTGCTGGGTTACTTTGGAATACTCAGCTGAGCACCCTGGGTCTCTGTACCCTCAGTCCAACCTTTCAGCTGCTCCACAGCACTTATTTCAGACAAGAGATTTGCTTTTTTTATGTAGTAGATTTGCACATATCCTTCCCACTGGACAGGCTGGGTACAAGGAGAGCACCAAATCCAGTAGCTATGCTGAGACAACACCAATCACATCATAATGTTTCTTTTTCTTAAATCTTCCAGTTTCACAGCACTTTTTTAATGCCTCCTCTTGCAAAGCTCAGTTGGCTGTCACAGCAAACATCTACGGCAGGCCTAATGACCTGGTTGCTGTGGCTGTTCCCATGGAGATAGAGCTCAGGCTATCAGAACAAGGTCAGAGTTCTTAAATACTCGTGGTTTTTTAATAGATATGCAATCTGTAACCTTTGTCATCCAGCTGGATGATTCTCCTTTTATGATCAGCTTCACATGAACTTCAGTAATGAGGAAAGTAAAGCCACAAACAGAAGGTGATTCTGTCATCTGAATGCACAGACTGGATTTCTATATGCTTTTCATTGCTGGTATCTATTGAGCAGTGCTAGACACTAATTCCCCAGCAAGTTATAGCACTGTATTTAATTTCCTTGATGAAGTTTAGATTTTCACAAAGATTTTCACTGTAATACATGCACATTTACTGGCCAGGAAAATGGAAAATATCACTATTTTAAATGTTACTGCTTCTTGAAATGACTTAAGGGCTGGCTTGGAAATAATTACTTATATTAAGTCACATTGTAAACTAGGATAATGATATGTACTCAACAACTGAAGAGTTCTTTGCTCTATCAGCTAACAAATTGTTTCTATCATCTCAGTGGAATAAAACAAGAGAAACAGTATTAACATGGCACATATTTTGTAACATGGGTTTTCTATTTTCTGATGGCTCTATGAGGCTTCATTGGCATTTGTAACTCCTGGTACAAACCAAAGTCAAACAGGTTTTTCAGCACATGCACCCAGTGGAGCAAACCTGCATTCTCACACAGCTTTATGGTTTTGTTTTGTGAACTACAAGAAAATCAAGCAATCTACAGCCTTACACACATTTCCAAAAGCAAAACTCCTAAAGATTCCTGTGTCATCTTCAATTTTTCAGTAGAATGACACTGGAAGTATCTTATTTTTTAAGGAATAAAGGCAATAATAAATAAAAGAATAGTCAAGACAGGTGGTACCACAAATTACAGATCATCACCTCTGAAACTGGTATTATAATATCATCAGCAGTCCATTTGAAGTGAAATCCAAACTACACATTGCTGTGTGCCCCACAGATAGCATCTCTGTGCTGACTAGTGACACCTGAATTTCCTCTTTATACGAGATTATTACCCAAAGCATTCTCCACTGGATACTATTTACAAGTAATTCCTCAATTTGAATGAGATAAAAAGGAATTCAATAATATTCAACAGCCACATCAACACTCACCATTTCCAGATCTCCATCAGCAACTGCTCTCAGGAGTTTTTCCACCTATGTATGAAGAAAATTATGTATTTGCTTTGTTAGTATTGGTATTAAGCAGAACACAAGAAAATCCTGTGTCCTTTGCTAACCTCCTAAGCTCATGCAGTAGGATTACTGCTGGCCCATTTCATATGTATTGATAAAGTTTTACAGGAAAAACCTTCCTCCTTTATGAAATAGAGAATCTGTACAAGGCCTGTGGCCATTTGATGATCTCTGACTTGCTTAGTTAAACAGTACTTATCTAAAGTGAGGATATGTGGCCCACCCATAAACAAAGCCATGTAAGCTGATCTATATTATTATGCTGCTCCAGCAGCAGCTGCCCTGTGCATTTCTGTGTGAACCTAATATTAAAAATCCCTGCTCAAGGCAAATTCCTACCCTAATATACACTAACACTGGTTGCACTCTTGCTGACTACTCTGCTGCTCTCTTTATCCAGCGCACAGCTCCCAACATATGGATACCAGTGTCTCCCAAAAACCTGAACACACTACTCCTGTGCCCATCTCTTTATAATCACAGTGTACAGTATAATTACAGGAACACAAAGCTATTTGAGAAACAGCAGTTTAAGATTAAAAGATGCTTTTCAATTGTTACCTTTACATCTGCAGATAACTGGTTTAATCCTGTGCTAAAACCCAAACGTTTACGAATCAAACTTGACTGTAAGTATGAAATTTGTTTTCTTACTTAAAATCTGGGAAGATATAAATACCAAAGGGTGTGCATTAGGACAAGCACCAGCAGTAGCCCATTTTAGTGTAAGGGGAGGCCAGGGCCCCCCTGCTGGGGGAAGGTGCTTGCCTGTTCACGAGCCCTGCAGGGGGAACAGACACGTGAGGGAAGAAGAGGTGGAAGATGCTCTGCAGAGCACTGGTGCCATTCCCCTGAGCCTTCAGGTTGCTTGTGAAAGCAAGAGAAGGAGATTAACTTGTCTCTTCACTTCTCTAATTCTCTACTCTCACATGAAGGAGTTGAGATCTAACCTGATAGGAATAGGAAAGGTGCCAGCAAAAGGGCAGGGAGAGTCCATCAGTCCTCTCACAATTCACCTGGCCCTGCAGTGTGTCAAGAATCATTTAATAAGCTTTGTGAAAGTCTGTTTTAGCATTATAGCAAATTACTCCAGCACTGTGCTAGAATCACTGAAGATGCTAATGGGTAAACACACTTGTTTCTACAGTAAGGAACACCTTGCAAGTTGGAGAAGTCATGGAGTGACAGCTTCAGTCACATTTCATTCTTCATATGGAAATTACCACCTTGCTGAGTGTGACAGTGGTGTTTGGCAGTGCAAACAAGGTAGAATGAGACTGTTGTGTTTTATTGCTCTCATCTCTTTCTTCAGGGTTTTAGATGAAGAACAGGACACAAACAGCTGAAAGATCAGAAGATTAAATCTCTCCATTTTTATCTCTTCTTAGGAACACTGCTAAGTTTGGGTTTATTACTACCTTTCTAATACAGGATGAAGGTCCTTGGAGTCATGCACTGGTCACTCCAGGCAGAATCTATGATTCTTTGATTTTTCTTTCCTAACTTTGAACGTCTAAAAGTCAGCTGTCTAAATCTCAGCCAGGCATCTTATTTTTAAACTCCCTCTCTGGTAACTACACAACAGAATGCAGTCAACAAATAACACCTGAGTGCAACTCAGGTCAAACTAAGCATGTCTGAGATTCTGAAGTGAATTTCCCTCCACTGACTGAGGAGGGAAAATAGATGTCTGAAGTGAAGACAACTGTCTTCGAAAAGTTGGGTAAGCTGAATCCCAATCTCTCCACATATACAGCTAAAATGGACTATAAACACAAGGGAGGTCTGTGCCTCCCCTCAACTTCCCCATATCATACAGAATAATGTCACTGGAGGTCTTAAGGATTTTTCAGGAGTCACCTTATGCCATACAAGATGCCTAACAGTAATAGCAGTGACCCACAAGCTCTGATAATTTCTTTCCAAAAATAACAACTTTCTTAAAGTACTAAAAGCTGCCTCATGCCCCAGCAGTGGTACATTTGTTTTGCAGCTTATAGATAATTTATTAAGAGTACTTAGGGCAAAAATGCTACATGCATTTCCCCATCTTTCCAGTTTGTTTTCTCACTCTTCCATGGAACAGAATCTTCCTTTAAATGTAAAAATAGAAGAAACAAATCTATTACAATTCACCTGCATAGCCAGTTTTTCAGCTGCTGAACAGAAACTATGCATGGAGATTTTAGTTCCAACAGAGCAAGTCCCAAATTTACAATCCTAGCTCTTTCTCTTCTAAGTCATAATAAACAAGCCACTATGACTGGCTCATTTAAGAGTTTAATTGAGTATTGATTAATCACGGTCTGACTGGATCCCCTTAATCCAAGATGCAAACCTTGAAATCTGGAAAACTGACTGTATCAGTTTCCCATTACTTCCAGTGCTGTTCCTTTCATAGAGGTCTCTCAGTACCAGGCTCTTGCCTCTTTGAGCAGGGAGCCCAGGTGAAACTTGGCAAACAGAAATCAGCTAAAGCTGGATTACAGAGAAGGTCATTAACCCCAAGGACCTCAGGTGTAAGCAGTTTGTAATCTTTTTCCCTGGTTTGAACTACAGTCTTAGAAGTTGGGTGTGATAAATTTGTTCCTTCAAAGAAAAATAAATCCTCAGTCTACAAGGAGAACTTATTTAGAGTGCTTGACTCTGTACGAACAGGGAGGTACAGCCCTACACTGAGCCTCTCACAGAGCAACTCAAGTGTGAAATCATACTGTCCTGTCAAAAGTTGCATCTTTGTGTTTCTTCAATATTTTTAGAGAACTGAAACTTCTGGCAAGAGAAGAACCTTTTAATACCAGGAAAAGGAAGATTTGAATGTAGTGGTGATATTGAGAGAAACAAACATACTTAGGAGGTCAATTTGGAAAAAAATAATGAATAGGCAGACTAGGAAAAATAAAAAGAAACATCAGAATGAGTGGTGATATGACAGTCTTGGGAAGGGGTAACAAAGTGTGCATCTAAGATCCCACAGGAAAAAATTCAGAGGATGTCATCTGGTGTGGACAGAGCAAAATCAGCAAACACAAGATACTGTGATAGGATATCATAATATATGATATCATATATTATGATAGATAATGCAAGATATTAAATATACAGTCTGTACTTCTTCACTTGTTACAAAATTGATTCCCATGCCTATTGCCTCTTTGAAAGCATGTCTTAACATTCCAGTTTGTTGTTTGCCAGCATGCCTGTACTAGTCTCTTTTCCCTGATAGATTTTCTAAGCTAAGAGTGGCACTTAATTCCTGGATGGGACAGCCAGGGCCTTGGGGCACTGACTGCCACTGTACTTTGGTAAACCTCAACAAATTCTCAAATTACGTAGTTAACTTCAATAAATATGAACAACTACTTCAGAGATGGTGTCAATTTTCCCCTAGAAATAACCAACAGAGCAGTTGAAGCCACACAAAAATCAGTACTGAGATGACAAGCCTCTGAAGACAGCAGTCATCATTTTCCAAACCAGACAGAAGGCTATTCAAGAAGCAGTTGAAAACACTGTGGCATATTATCACTCTTCTAGCTTCCTTCACTTTGCTTCTTGTCAAAACCTATGCCTCACTCTTACCTCTTTGTAACTGTTTTTTGCTTCTTCTTGCCTTATATCAGTTGATGCTGATGACAGGCTTGAGACAGATGATCCTCTGCTGAAAGTTTCTGCTGAGTGCTGAGGAGACCTAAGCGGTGACTAACAGTTGGAAAAAAACATATAAAAATCAAACAACCAACCAGAAGAGGTTAAATGTCAAATAAAGGAGGTTAAGTATAGGCAAGAAACAATTTAGCAACTTGCATGGGCTGTTACCTCAGAAGCACTCTGTCCTCTTTCAAATGTTAGGTAGTTTACTTCCATCAGTGACAAAATCTGCACAAAAATATTAAAGAGAAGCAATGTAACTCCACTTATAGGGAAATCTACTGACTGAAACACAAATTAGCTGACAACCTAATAATTAGTAACAGAATATGACTGAGCAGATTCAAAAAGTACCCATTTGTAAGTTCATGTTCTATCCCACAGAGTGTATTCCCGCTGCTGGAGTTAAAATGGGACCTTTCTTCCTCAGAGTGAAACACACATTTTCTTTTTAACAGTGAAACCCTATTAGCAGTGATATCTCCACCTCTGTGGAGAGTGGAATATCTCCACCTCTGTGGTATTGCATCAGAAAGAAATCAGGCTGGAAGATAAAGAGGAATACCTTGGAATTCAATGCACACTGTAGGGGAGTCTCTTTCATCCGGTTCTGAATTTCTGGGTTTGCCCCATTTTGAAGGAGCACTTCAATGATCCCTTGATAGCCCCAGCGAGCAGCAATGTGGAGAGGAGTGTCTCCCTTCTCATTGCCAATATCCAGTCTGCAGGAATGCACATCATAGTACACTAAAGCCTTGACACACTGGGAAGAAAAGGAAAGCTATCAATAAATTATGGTGTTGTGTCTCAGTTCAGACAACAGGCACAATCCTAAAAGGTTTGTTTTTGCTGATGCACTAATGTACCTAACCTTATGTAACCCATTACCTAAAGAGAAGGCTTTAGTGGTTCAGTGTCATTAAATAAAGAGTTAAACAACTACATTTGCAAAGCACTGCTATCTTTAACGTGAACTCACATTAAAGATTGCTATGAACTACCAAATAAAGTCCTCATTTAGAGCATTAAACAATTTAGCCTTCAAATATTTTTATTTACTTTTTAAAATATCTAAGTTTAGTGCTAATTTGCATCAGTTTAATTCCATTGCATTAGAATGCCCATTTGGTTTGTTACAAAACAATTACTTACATCCTCATGACCGTAAGTGCAGGCTAAATGAAGTGGAGTATTTCCATTATTGTCCTGAACATCAGTACTTGCCTTGTAGTGCAATAAGAGCAGCTTAAAAGAAAAACAACAGTAGGCATTTAAGTAACTAAAAAATTAATGTCCAAAAAATTATTGCTCTGCAGATTCCTTCAGGGTTCTGGCATGATGATGAAGCACTTCATGAGACCCTAGCTCTGCCTCCTGTTTCGGACACCACCCTCTTGGCACTGCAGCACTTTTTGTGCCCCACCCTAAGAATCACAAAGTCTCTTCTTACATATTCAGAATTTTAATTGAAAAAACTGAATTCTCTACTGCAGCAAACACTGCAGTATATTCACGACATCATCTACCTGACATTTCAAGAGCCTATGCAAGTGAAGACACAACTTTATTTCAACAATGCTAGTTGAAGAATATCACATGTATTAAATTCAAGTAGACAATAATTACTGTAGTTACACAGTCTATCCTAAAGACAGTGTGAAGCATTTAACTCAGCCCAATGACTGCAATGGTTGCTCTGTCTCAAGCAAGAGCAGAGATGCTTGCCATCTGTATTATGTATTAGACATCTGTGTTAATAAAGTGGATGAATTATCAGGTATGCAGAGCTGCCAGCTGGTTATTACCAATGGCTGAAAACCTTGCAGTAGGAGAAAAAATAAAATATCTTGCAAACTACAATGATGAAAGAGTCTCCATTCTGACAGCTTACACAGTTCTGGTAAAAGCTCCCCAGAAGATCTAAATGACAGTAACAGTAGAAGAGCTTAGTAAGAGTCATATATTTATTATTTAGGTTAGGTGTTGTGCTTACTGTAACATTCTGATATCCCTTCTGACAGGCGAGGTGAAGGGGAGTTGAACCGTGGTAATCTGTGGCATTGACAATGGCTCCTTTGGCTACAAGTAAATCCACTAATGAAGTCTGACCTTGGAAAATAAGCATTCAAAGAAAGCTGTAAACTTTTGCACAAGAACACTGATACTTTTCAAATTCAAACAGTGACTATAAACCAAGATACCCTGCATTTCTGTATACTATGTTTCCATATACTGCATATTCACTGCCTTGGTATTTGGGTTTTTTTGTGGCAGATATTTCAAGGTCAAAGCCCCATAAAAGAACCTCCAGCTAAAAGCAAGCTATATTTGTATCCTACGAGTAACAAAAGAAAATATTTGGATTCAATACAATAACAAGAAAGGAAATGATAAATAAGAAACCACCCACTAAGAAAATAATACAGCTTCTAATAAAAGGAAAATCAATTACATAATGAACACTACAATACAGGTGTTACAGATCTACAATGCATAGCCAGCTGCAGGAAAGAGAAAAGTTGTTTCTCAATCTGCCAGTCCTTTAAAACAAGACTGATTTCTGAGGACACATCTTTACTTTTTTTCAAAGCTGAAGAAAGCACCACTGTGGTAACCACTATGGCAAAAGTAGAGTCAACAACCAAAGATTAACTCAGCCACAAGAAACTGAGCTTAAAAGAATATACAACAACTTCAGTCTGTGCTCAGATAGAAACAGCAAAGTTTCAATAGCAAAGAAGCAAAAAAAAACCAACTTAATGCAGAATTCCAACTTTAATACAAAGGTGGGAAACAGGTTGACATAAAGACACAAAAGCAAAAGGAGGAGGAAACACTGGTGAAGAACAGCAAGCCCACTCACCACAGATAGCAGCTATATGAAGCGGAGTATATCCCCGGTCATCTCGGGAAAAGGGGGTGATAATGGAAGGGTCATTCAGTTTCCTTTAAAACACAATTGTTTGAAAGTAGCTTAATTACCCAGGTGGTGGTAGGAAGGAGGAGAGAAAGGGAAAAGCTGCCAAGGATGGCAAAAAACCGATTTTGGAACTTTTTATCCTTTTACATTGACAAATTATTCCATCCAGAACTTTACATTTTGTTAAGAGAAGTGGGTTGAGTCCCAGATCTGTAAGACTGATTCAAGAGAAGAAGCACCATGTTTACCAAAGCCCACACAGGCTCCATCACAGAACAGGTAGGTTCCAAAGGATGCTCCCGATATTTCTTCTGTTTTTTCAAACCACACACACCCACATGCTCTCTACTGTATCCCAAAGTGCTCCCAAATTCCTCTATAACCAAAAGCAGCATACTTCCTGAAGCAAATCTTAGATAAAGGCTTCTACACAGCTTTCTATGCATTTGTGGGGTGAAGAGTGCTCACCCAGAAACCAGCTTCTCGCATTTGTCACAGTAACACAGCGGGTGACACATTTTCTGTACAGTGTCCTTATCACTGTCACCTTGACTTAGCAGCCGCTCCACTTCCTCCTGATCACCTGAAGCAATATGCTACAAAAAAACAAGAGAAGAGAGAATGAGAAACCAATATAAAAGGCCTCCTTTTAAGACAAAAAAGCCAAGAGTAATTTACTGAAGCACAAAATGAAAGGAATCGATTATGAAAGACGTATTCAAGCATTAGAAAGCAGAAATGAACAATGTCACAGCACAAAACCCCTAATGGGCATTCAGTATTAAAAAGAAACTGTTCTTGGCTTACTTCACTTTCTATAAAAAAATTAAAACAATTCCTATTGTCTTCTTTAGACTCAGTCATGGAATTGAGCTCCCTCTGTGCAAAAACATGTCTATAAAATTACTAAGTCTCCAGCCATAAGCTGTGAACACATATAATTAGAAGCTCTGCTTTGTGTCCTTGTATAGGCAAAATTCTTTCAGAATGACAGTATGAGATTAACAGATAATATGAAGTAGCTGTCAGGTGACTACATTTAAATTATTTCAGAAAACTCTTCCAATTTCAAGTACTAAAAGCTGTGAGACACAAGCAGTATCACATCTGTGATTTAAATGGGCCATACAATACCAACAGCAGTAGCATTTCATCCTCATTTGCTTCTATATTTCATATAACATGTACTGAAATCCATAAGATTATGTTAGCAAGGCTTTGGCACACAAATGTACTTGATTCAAAAGACACTTTTAGCATCTACTAAAACACATTTCACAGTACTAATGTAATTAACTGTTCATTACATTCCAGAAAATTGCAGAAAGGGAGGGATATAAACAGGAAGTATGCAAATACATACATATTCTGCCATAAAAGTTATTAACCTTAAACAAGCAGTCTATTGGTGCAGCAGACATCTGGGACAACAAGTTCATCCTTTGTCTTAAGAGCAGCTTGTCACACAGACTCTCAGATTCCTGAAAATAAAAACAGATAGCTTGATTATTTATACAGTCATCTACAGGCAAAAGTGTAGAACCTTAACAGTGGAATTAACTCTTAAAAATATTAAACACTTATTTACTATGTATGAATTATCAGACACATGTGAAATCTGAATCAGTTTCAATTTTAAGATTTTGAGACATAAAAGACTGGGCACCCACAGAAATAATAAGCAGATGTTCAACAGAATATTCCTTTACTGAAATTCACTGTTAATTAACATTAATGAAATTATGGCGGTATCATCTAAAAAAGAACACAGCAAAACTAAAAAATACATATCAAAGACAGAATGAACTGTAAAAGGTACAACACAGCTTTCTCAAGATGAGAAATTAAGGCAAATTCACATCAAACATGTCTACTGATGGCTGCTAAAACAGATGACCCCAATACAACTCTGACTCAAAGAATTCTGAACTCTCTGCTGCTGGCTGAAAAATAGAAGATTGCACCAGGCAAAGCATTGCTCTGCAGCAGATCCATCTGTGTAGATTTCCTACTTGGTTTGAGCTAAGCAGATACAGCTGCAACCCTTGCATCAGTACTTATTTTCTGAGACAGATAAAATCCACTTCATGATGCACTAAAGAATATAAATGCCTCCAAAGCCAGGTGAAAGTTATTAAGTGGAGTTAGATTTTGAGGTTGCAGCACTGACCCTCCCATGAAATAAAACAACAACCTAAGGAAAATACTTTCTAAGAATGCAAATGGAAACTTTTGCATGTGGTTGGTTCTGATCCACAGCTGCTTATGGTTGGCAGTGGTGCTGTTGTAGGATAATGCTCTCCAGAAATGGAAAGACTTCAGCCTCCATAAAACAGAAAACCACTGCATTTAAGACACACCCCCACGTAGCAGGCAAACTTAGATGGATTAGGATCCGGGCTATGGCTTTTGCAATTAAAGTCTGTCAAGACCAGATGTAAATGAGTAAAACCAGTCTGACTCCACTCTTACATTAGTAAGTCTGCATGAAATCTGAGCCTCATAAACTGTAAATAAACAACATCAGTTGATTCAGACTTTCTAGAAATTAGGACTATTCATATTTCAAAATCAACACAGATGCCTCTCATAAAGCTGTCCAAAAAACCCTTAAGAGTTCAGCAAATAACGTCATTAAAAACATGTTTGTGAGGTCTGGAGATGAAAGTTTTTCTCTGTACTTCACAAGATTTAGATACATGAAGGTGACAAATATTCTCCAATCTTTTCAAATCTCTGTACTTTAGCTAAGGATACCCAAGCATATCTTCTCAGAATTACAAGGCATATAACACTAGTCTTCTTGCTTCAGAGTGAAGCATGTGAACAGGAGTAACTTCCCTAAGAAATATTAACTGCTGGTACAAGTTCCTAATGTCTAATCAGAATTTCTAGGGTGGATGCTCACAGACAGCTTTATACTTTCACTGTGGAGAATCTAAGTAACCATTAGCAAGAACTCTTGTAGTTTTAGTACTGCTCCTTCCACAGTGTGTGTCTTAAAGAGAAGTGTTCCCCAAGTGGAATCATTATTTTAAGAGATTCACATGAAATGGTAACCCTAATGTAACAGTATTATATATTTATTATATAAATTAGAATAAAAAGATCCCCGGGGAAACCACATCTTCAATAGTGAAATATGGAATGATGAGAATCAGATATTCACTGAAGGATTAAGCAAGTTTGGGTCTTCAAAGTCAGAACTCACTTGTACCAGCTTTACTTACAGGCCAAGAACTTGTATTTCTTTTAAAAAGAGATTGCTTGGACTGGGACTTTCAGGTATCTTAAGGGTATGTTGTCTAGAAAATACACACCCAAACATTAATGACCTTTTTTATCTAATACTACAGTGTGTAGAAAAAGACAGTATTTGTTCCTATGAGAGTGTACCTTTGTAATCATCTACCCTAAGTGATTCTCAGAGATTACAACTGGTAACTTGGAGGAAATACAGGTGGCAGAAACCGGAAGAGGAACTCTTGAACACAAACTAAGGCTAATAAACTGTTTGGTGGGGAGGGGGAGTAGGGATCATTTCCCCATCTGAAGCTCTTCCAACACATGAAACAAAATGCTGCCTATTCCCTCATGGCTGGCTCTGACTCCCGATTTTCTTATACTTCACTTGAACCCTCTGAACATCAGAGTCTTACTACACATTAGCTGTGCATAAGAATGAGCTAGGATCCAACACTTATTAACAGGAATTATAATTGAATAATGTTGACAATTCAGAAAATAAAATTGACTCCCTCATGCTTTACAGGCTCCTCTCTTCCCTACAAAATGTCTCACAAGGAATTGCATGACCTTGGGTGGAGGGATTTGGCAAGAACGTCCTGAGTGCAATTCACTTACTGACAGGAGGGTGAGAATGTGCCCGTTATCCCTCAGGGTACATTAGTCCCCTGCTGAGTTTCTTTCTGGAGTAATCTTCATTAGGGATTGGACAGCAGCATTACTCAGCTGCCAGCAGCTCCATCTGAAGCCAGCTATGAAATTAAGCATAACCACATAAGGGGCTGTAATGAAGCCCCAGGGCACAGCAATGCTCCTGCTCACTTCAATCCCACACCCCCTTCCAGCACAATCTGGAGAAGGAAATCATAGGGCAGCAAGATGACAGCTGCTGCTGCTTCAAAGTTCAACCCCTTTACTAGAGATTAAAGGAAATATCTCAACTGGTAACTTTATGAAGGGAGAGCTATGCTCCTCCACCTCCTCACTATTCTTTTTCCATTTCCACCTCAGTTTCTTTTCATTGTGTGCCCCCTTCTCCTGCCCAGAAGAAAAGGGTGGTCTGGCTGTTTCCCTTCCAGCTGTGCTAAGGGCAAGTTGTTCCTCACTTCATCCTCAGGGCTCTGCTGCCTTCCAGCCAGGCTGACTCCAAGGAAAGGCAATGCAAGAGGACTTTGTGTTGCACATTCACCCTGAAGTGATAAAGTTCTCTAGGTCTGGATCCAGCTGAAGTATGGGCAGAAACACTAATGGCTTGCTCTTCTCATGATGCAGACACTGAATTCCTCATTTAGACTTCTCAAACATATAGTTTATCTTTCAAGACAGGTGCCTCCCAAAGAACTATAGTACCTTAATGGAAGTGGCACTTAAGTTACAACATTTGAATGCAATCCCAGCATAAAAGCTGCTATTCTTGACTACACCAAGACAGATAGGATGAGGCATTTAATAGGAAACAGTCTTTATTCTAGAAATTTAAGAGCAGTATATTTTATCTTAGTTTGCTGGCATTGTTGTGGAAGACAATTCTACTTTGGTTTCAGTTTTCTTTCAGAGCACCAGCATTGCTCTTTGTATATTGATTGTGAATGACAGCCAAGTGACTGCAGGAAGCAAAATCATATAGCAGGTTGTTTCTTTTAAACTAAGATTTTTATTTTTTTGAATATAATTCAATTACAGACAAGAAATACCACTCTCTTTGCACAATATGAAAGTGTTAGTTTGTTTTTTGGGTTTTTTTTTTTGGAGTGTACAAAACAAACTTGCACAAATTCATGGAAAAATCCCAGAAAAGGACAAAACCAAAACCAGCAAGAGGCCAAAGTGTTACATTAAGTGCTTCTTAAGACTGTGCCCCAGGCAGTCCCATCCCAAGCCTTGCACACTGAACCATTATTCTGGCCCCTGCAGTTAGACTCCAGGGCTTTGCAGTTGGGCAGACTGAGACACATTGAATTCACTCTGGTTCCAGGTTCACTCCTTTTGATGTCCACATCAGCTCAGGAAAACCTAGTTTTACAACAGTAGAAAATTTTACAGGAGTGGTAAGACTGGATTTCTTGACTAAATAATCTACAAAGTTCTTAAATTACAGAAGTCTCTAAAGTCACATCAGCATCACCCTTGACTGGCCTGCAGGAATGTGAGCAGATTGACAGCAGGTCTAGTTGCCCAGTAGGAAATCTCTCATGCATCCACAGATTTCCTGCCCCTGCTAGGTCAGAGATCCCAAGAGCCAAATTTGACCTTCAAACAGCACCTCATCACAGCCCTGCACCCCCCCCAAGCCATCAACTCAGTGCAGCACTGTAACCCACACTGCAAACACACGGAATTCTTCCAGTATGAAGAGTTACTGAATAATTCTAAATTACACTGCTATCTCCATTCTGCTAGCACAGCTAAGCTTTTTAAAATTGCACAAAAATATAAGCTGTGCCTGCTCCCAAGTACTGCACTGCTTTCACAATCATGGTAGAGTACAAATAGGAGATAAACATACTGGAGACTCATCTGTAGAAAACAGTGCTGTCATTTCTCCTCTAACCATATAAAGAGGCAGACTTGACATTTCAGTACTTCCTCAAGAAGTATGCAATGAACAAAAATATTGGTACATAGTTAGGACTTCATTATCATCATTTAGGTAAATTTAGCATTTGCTTCAGGTAATCACCTCTACCCATTTTTTAAGCAAAAAAAGGAAATTCTTATGTTAGTTATTTGTGTCCTCTGGCTGGATTTACACCCCCAACGGTACTCCAAGTTATCAAGCAGGCATTTGACAGAGTTTAAGAGGAGCTTACTGTTGATCTGTCAGAGAGGTTGCCTTGCCTGATGTATTCTATTGCAGCCTCAATGGAGGTCAGGCAGTACCCCAACTCATCCTTCACTGAGCTGCAAAGCCTGAAGTTCTTGATGTAACTCAAGTTGGCCATCCTGGAAAGAAAAAAGTTAAAGTTGTGAACCACTGAAACTAAGACACTAGCATGGCATATTGCAGCTCATCTTAGGCAATCCAGGCAGACAATAGGGTGAGTTGGGAAAATGCTTGTCAGGCCAGCAATATGGCTGTTCTAAGCTTGTAGAGTGACCAGATCTCTACTTATATATATTCAATGAAGAGTTATCAATTGGATGGAAGGAATAGAAGGATGAGAGAAGGACAATAATGGGAGAAGCAATGTTTTCAGCACCATAAGCACCAAAGCAATAGCTACAAGTTAAAGGCCAAATGCTGATCTCAGAAATTCAGGATAGAACAGCACTGAGAATCAGTTCAGGTACAGCTGGAAGATTTAGATAGACTTCTACTGAAAATGAGGAGACACAGTGGCACAAGCTAGCAGGAAGTAATTAAACATTCACATCTAGTTTCTCTGTAACAAATGCACCAAATCTTGACATGCATAAAGGTGTCACAGATCCCAACATAGATAAGAGAACCACTCTGTGAAGGCTGTATTGATACACAGATTTGGTTGAGAGATGGCCTCCCACTACAACTTTTTTCTAGGCTGAGAATCAAAACAAAGGCACATTCCTGACAGCTCCTTCATTTAGTTACACATATAACACATGTTGCTATTTGTCCTAAAAAACATTTTCTGCATTTCAACAGGCCCTCTTACACTTTCAGTAAGTTATCACTGTATGTTCAGAAACGTTTGTCCCTACAGTAGCACTACACAACATGGTAGGAAGGAGTTCTATACAGCCAAAACAGTTACATACCAGTTTGGGATTTCTGTTTTTACAAGCAAATACAGCAAAACAGACAGAAGATCATCTGCACACATGGTTTCCATGTTAACTAAAAAAAAAAGAATCCACATTTGGTATTAGTCATGTCATGGTCCAAATCAAGAGCAATAACTCTATTAAGACTAAGGGCCAGCTCTACTAGTAGAGAATGCATGGAGAGCCCAAGGCAGGCCTCCAAATGTTCTTGATCTCTCACTGAAACAGTCTGCCAGGAGCCAACACACAGATACAGTTTGTGCAGTACACACTGCAATATTTGAGTAGCATCCCTCCCTTCCCACACAGCAAGGGCCAGAGCATTAGCTCAAGACTTCTGAAATTCTTGAAGGCAAAGACTGTGCTCAAAGTTGATACATTTTTCCATAACCCAGCAGTGTTCCTAGGGAAAAGAAGAGATGAAGTAGGAAAAGCATGAGTTCACTGTGCTACTCTATTTGCCTTATAGAAGTATCTTCTCTTTTCAAGCTAGATAAAGTAAATGCCAGGTTAAGAGGACTGTGCTTTTGTATCACAGAATCATGTCTGCAATCCACAGCAGCACATTTGTTTGGCCCCACCCATCTTTTGCATTTTGCAGAAGATGCATCTCAAGAGTATCAATTTTAAGATGTCAAGGGGAGCACGGACAAATACACAAGAATGATCCAGCAGCAATCTCCAGTGTTTAAAATGGATCACCCTCGGTGTCCTGGCAGATGTGAGCTTCCTGCAGATCCAAGCTGAAACATACACAAGCTAACCCAGTACCCCACCTCAGCCCACAGGAACCAGTGGTGACACATCTACCTCACTTCCCTTCCCTTCTGCTCTGTTCAGAGACTCCAGCTCAACTGTGTTTGATCCACAAGAGCTATCCAAACAGTTGTTTATACACTGAAGTGCTTTGTGTGTGCTGGTTACGTTTAAAATTATGAATTGACTAATTACTGACCTCTTTGGCTTGGAGACTGCATAATAATTTGTACAACTTTACGCAGACAAAGTAGCTTCTGTTGAGGGGAAGTGCATTTGTTCAACTGACCCAGTTCTCGCTTTGCACGTGGTATATTAAAACTACAAAATAATTACAAAGGAATGATTAGCATACAGAATTCCTCTGCAGGATGTCCAAAGCCCAAGTATTAACTTATTCAGAGCTGAATTAAAGAATGGTTCCAAAATATTCCCACTTGTACTCGAAGTGCACCTGCATTTCTGTATCCTGTAGATGTCTTAAAAACATAAAAGTAAAGAAATCAAACATCAAGGCAAAGATTGTCCTTATATGACACTTGCAAAGCTTTGATTCTACATCTCAAATGAAAGTATAAAAAAACTTGCTAGTGTCTGAAGGAAAACACTTTTTGGCTGGCATGATACTATTTAAGACAGGATCTCAATGACTCTTCAAGAATCCAGTCATCTCTCTCACCTGAACTCAGGTTTCACTCCAATGTCTTTTTGCTGCAGGTCTTGAAGGCTCCTCGTGATTTTATTAAAATCAGCATCCTAATTAATAGAAAGGCAAAAGGTTTTTTAAATGCCTTAGATGAACTTCACTAGTATGTAGCAAAAAAACTTACCTCACTTGCCTCAATCGTCCCCACATATTTGAAGACTAGGTCATAAATAGCATGATGGATATACATCTGTAGAAAAAAAAAAAGTATTTTAGGCATGAAAGGAAGAATTAAAAACAGCTTGCTATTTATTTTCCTTCATTTCAGATGCTTACTTCAACTGCTTGTTTGATCAGATTCATCTGCTCTTCTTGCTTTGCAAGCATCTTCTAGAAAAGCAAAGCCATAAACAGCAAGAGAAAGTCAGATAATTTATTGCTTAAGTAACACTGTACTATGTATTTAGGGGAGTAAGTCTTTACCAAGTGCGAATCTCTCAAAAGATGCTGCAGACATTTGGTATAAAGTGCATTGACAGAATCCTAGGAGAGAGAAAAGATAAAAGCCGTCAGATTCAGGTTAATGGGACTTGAAGGAGCAAAGCCTAAATAAGTAATGTAAGTCTTCCCTGTCTCAAAAGTATACAGTATGGTAAGTTTTAGCAATAATAATTGCATTTACTGAACAGTTCAAATAGTGAAATTCTTAAATGTGAATTACCATTCTCCCTCCTCCCCTTTCACAACTCTAGGCTACTCTGACACAGAAAAGCTCAATAAGGCAAAGGTAACAGCACCAGTGAAGTTAATTATATCTAGCAAATTAGACATCAGGGAGGAAGATACTGACTATGTAGTGGCGGAGGCTTTTCCTTTCGTGTTCTTTAAACGTTCTATAGAAAGATCCTATGTATTTATCAAATCTCTCACAGTGCCTTCCCAAGAACTCTCTAACATCTTCAATGTTTTTAAGAGAATAGGAGTTTGATGAAGCTGTAGATTCACCTAAAATAAAAGCCAAGAATTAACACATAGGCTTAATATGCATGCATGGTAAAATACATTTTGTCCCTACATATACAGCCAGCTTGTGTACACTGAAACATGAACTCAGCTCACTGCACCTTTAAGTAGAGGTATTGCCTTTAATTAAAATAATTTAATGAATCACATTTGAGCAGACTCCTGATTTTTATGTCAAGTGTTTATTTGGAATAGCTAAAACAGATTTCACTTATTTTTTTACAGTGGGATCATTTATTACGACATGCACTCAGCTTATGAGTTGTGTAAGTCAGGCTTTAAAGTAGAAGAAAAGCACATTACAGTGTTGACAGAGAGACCATGCAGGAAGTCAGGGTGCTTTAAGTGAGCTGCAAAAATCCCATCGTGGACTTTTACATAAGCTATTCTTTATTTAGACACCCTTTCTCTGAATGGGAGAGCAAAGTTACATGAAGCAACTCCACTTTTCTGAATAAAAAAACTGAAACCCTCACTTAGAAATTATGCTGCTTTTCCAAAAATTATTTCTAGGCAAATCTTTCATCTTCAGTCAAAGGCAGCCAGCTAATAAGAGGCTTAAATAATTCTTTTCAAACTGCTTTTGAAATTAGAAACGCCTTCACTTCTGAAAGACTGTGATATGACTATATTAAGTAATGGGTATAAAGAATATCTACATGAATAGTTTTTGAGATACACATTAACACTTACAGAATTTAAGGCTATATGAATGGCAGCTGGGTTGGTTTGTTTTTTTTTTTTAAGCCTTCCATACTTCCCTCACAGTACTACCTTCACACTACCCTCGTACTACTTCTCTTTGCATTCACTTGTTTCAAATATTCTTATTTAGGAAGACTAATGTTTTTACTTCAGAAAAAGCTGAAGCGTCTAAGCTTCTTAAGGAGCTTCTGTTCTTAATTAGTAAACATAGATTGTTATACAAGTTCACAAGGACATGTTGTTAACATTGACAGTATTGACAGTAGTCTTGAGAAGAGTGTCACAGCCTTAAGGAGCACTTTCAGTGCAGGACAAAAATTGAGACATTCAACTTTATAAGCTGGGCCACCATCAGGAGGTTGCTACCTAACTCCACCACACAACCTCTATCCCCCAACAAAGTGATCATGAAAGAATTTACCTCTCCAGTTATTTGTGCATCCACCTTGCATCTCAAGACACACATGATCACATTTACGATTAAATCTCTTTTTTAAGCAGTTAGCACTAAATTGAGCACAGCTAAGAAAAAAATCATGCTGGATTAAGTATTCCACAGATAATTCTTAATTCTACAGGATTTATGCCCCAGTCTCAGCACTAGTTTTGCTGGGAGCAACTTGGTATTTCTCTGCAGCAGCACACCAACATCTGGCCCAGCAAACTCATAAATGCCAAGGGCTTTTAACCAAGCCAACGCTTTCCAGAATGAACACATTTATTAAGCACATCAAACACTAATTTGCTCACTGTGCAAAGGCAGCCACCAAACTGACACCAATACATACTTGAGCTTTCTGTTTTTTCCAATGGATGAGCTATGCACAATATACTAAAGCTTTCTTCTTTTTCATTGTAAAAGGTTTCCTCAAAGAGAACAGGTACCGAGAGAGTGCAATTAAAACCAGCTCCTAGAATGATGAGGTTTCCTTGTATGAAGATCTCCTGAAACAACACAGAGCAGAACAAGTGTGAAACTGCCAGAAAAAAAGGTGCTCTTCGGCTTCTGCCTCGCATAGTTACATTTCCAAGGGGGAGAAGAGAAACTTGCAAGGTGAGAAAGCTCCAAATTGGAGAAATTTCACATTTTCATGCTGTGTTGACACTGAAACAAAGGCTCCTTCACTGGGCAGTGGCTGGCTGAACCTTGCTTACAGCCACTTCCTCCAGCAGGAGACTTGTAAAAGAGGTTTCAGACAATCACTAAGGTCTTGTTTGCAGATTTTAGAGCACTTTTAGCAGAAAGGAAATTTAAAAACCCCAACAGCTTAAGATCAGAACTTAATCCCAGCCTCAGAAAAATGCCCCACACCTTGTGTGTATTTTTCACACCTGGCTTTCTTTTCCCAGCAACTCCAGTGAGGACATCTGGAACAGGAAAATCCTGATGGCAGCCTGCAAACTATCTCTAGTGCAAGCAGTATGCCCTAGCTCTCAGACTGCACTGCAAAATTACAAACGAAAACCTGGGATCCTATGCAGTGTCAGCCCTGCTTGCCTCGTCTGTAGCCATTAGTTCACACAGTCAGCAGCAGTAGTAGTGAATCACTTACTGGAGTGTCCCCAAGCTACATTCAGATATCAAACAGAAATACCTTTCCATTTAAGGTTTGAAAATTTTCTTCCAGAGGCTTCAGAACATAAGATTCAAACTGGCAGGTAGAAAGACTGTTGCTTGAAAGGCTTCCTTTGCATGGAACTAGCACCTAAAAAAAGGTTAAATCATGCTTAAGAGAGAAATGCTGTGTATTGCCAGCCATATATCAATACCTTTTGTCCTTACAAGACAAGCAATTAAATCGAGCTTTTAAATATTTACAGTAAACACACAGGAAATATAGGTGCTTTTATTAAAAAAAAAAAAAGGAGAGGTTATCACTAGACACACAGTCTGATAATTAACCCAGAAATTTCACTTCGTAACTTATCTGAAAAAGGCTGACAGATGCAACTGAAGCAAACAATACTAAGGGAAGTAAATTAAATCTTCAGTTACTTAGCACCAGTCACAAATAACTTAAAATGACAACAGATGACTTAAAGTTAAGCAGCTAATAGAAAAGTGAAGTATATATTCAAACTCAAACAAAAATCCATCAGAAAGAAAAAGATCTAAGATAAATATCTTGGGTTTAGACCAACACACTGGCAATTTGGGACAAATTCTTAATTAGAAAAAAACAAATTTTATCATCAGGTAACAATAACCTCCATGTTTAATGGAGTCTCTACACACTTAATTATGAATGAAGATCAATTGCAAAATACTCAGATTAGTAAATACTAAGGACTGGAGTTTTTATTCCAGGTCAGTTTAATAGCTTTATTTTGCTATGTAAAATGCTGTCAAATGAGTAACTGCTTGTCCACCAGGCATTTCAAAAGGTGAATCCCATGTAAGTTATAAACTTGTGAGAGAATATGTAACTTCAGTTCATAAAAAAAGAAAATAAGTTTCCTGTAGAGTTTAGGAACAACACCAACCTTAGCTTTTTACTACCTTGCAATATATTAAGAGGTCCATATTAGTAAATAATGTGCAACTTACACTAAAAATTGTTCTGCTTCATTTCCAAGTTTTGTAAGCTTGAAATAATTTTTACATGTTTCATAGCAAACATAAGTTCAAATAGCTACTATTTACTAAGCAGCTTTTAAATATACTTTTTCATACTTACAATACCATGGAGTTCTGCAACTTTGCTGCATAGGTCAGGACGTCGCTTCTGAATGGCCAAATAAAAGGGATTTTTCAAGATATCTTCATCATACATAGCCATATGGACTTCAGATATTCCAAGAAGGTGTTCTGAAATACATATGGAGAATGGTTGATGTATCATATATGGTATCTGTTAAAACACAGTATTTGGGAATACCTAGGGGCAGTTTGATTCTCCTCATCCAAACAGAAAAAGTAGTTTCAGGTCTTGATGTAAGTAGCCAATGGCATTGCTTAACTACTAACTACAGTTACCTAGAAGTTTATTCAGACAGACTAGTTTTCATGATTATACATTTCCAATCACACAGTTATCCTCAATGTCTCCTTAGGCCTTCCAGGTGTTGGAGTCTAACTGTGAATATCAGAGAGGAGAAGTTAAGATCAAAATTATTACCACTCTGATACACAAACTAACTTCTCCTGCTGAGATCTAAAGCTGAGAGACAAATTAACAGCTTTTTCACAGCAGATTCTACTGCACCACAGGACATTGATGCTTTTGCACTGTGCTCATGTAAGCCTTAAAACTCACCTGTATTAGGATTACTCACACACACCGATGAGACACCCAGACAGTGTAACAGAAACCCTCGTGTAAGGCAATCCTCAACTTTCCAGGGAAAGTTAGAGAGGTACAGCAAGGAGATATGAATATCCATGCCATAATTAAAAAGCCACCGTGAAATTTATCATAATTTGTGGTCATCTCTACTTCCATGAAAAGAGTCTCAGTGATTTGAGGTCAGGCTGCTAAATAACATTTGGCTAAACAGAGCAAAAGAGCAACTGGAAAGTGAAAATCCAACCTGTAAACATTGGAAATGCTGTCAGTAGGTGTCACAGTGCCCTGGAGAAGATGATCCCTAAGGAATCAGATCTTCACCTACTCACTTCCTCAATTCCAATTCTCTGTTACACATCATACACAAGGGCAGGAAAAACCCTAACAGGTCCCTCCTGGAATAACTTCAGAATTTTTTTTTAAAATAAGAATTGAGATTAACAGGCATACAAATGCTTAAATAACAAGCTTATTCTATCTTTCCCCTCATGCAGGTTTCCTTAGTAATCAACAGAAGTTGCATGATTTCCTCATGCAATTTCAGCTGTATATAGCAAGATAGGGTGAGCACAGCTAGAGACTTTAATTTGAGCACACCACCCTTACACAGTCAGTATCCCTCTGCTTCCTTCAATGCAGAATTATTCCTAGCACATAATTTGCTCAGTGTGAGCTCACTGTACAGCAGTTCAAGGGGGTGGAAAAACATACACCAAATTCCCATGGATTCCAGATAGCCTTTGAGTTTAAGCCATGCTGTCAGCTGATCTACAGCCTGAGCTGGGCTCTGGTCCCTCCCCTGATCAGGCACAAGCAGAGCTTCCCTAGAGAGTTAAACACAAATATGACCAGTTAAAGTATAAGTCATTTCCACTATAAAGGTATCACCAGTTACCTACAGCTTGGACAACCCCAGCCTGAAACACTGAAGTCTGGCAGTAGCAGGTATGTGCCTCAAGCAGCTTTCCTGCACAATTCCAGACAAAATGGTCCATCCACTTTCAAAGTATACAATAACACCAAGAGCTTCTATGAAAGACTACTTATCCAGTGCTCCCATATCAGCACAGCTATGCAGTTTGCTAACACAGTGAGGAAGAAAATGTTTGCTCATTGACACCTTCAGAGCACCAAGTTGAGTAATTAAAGACTGTGAACCTAGAAAAAGTCCAGCTTGACATGGGCTCGACATGAGCCAGCAATCTGCATTTGAAGCCCCAAAACCAACCATGTGCTGGGCTCATCCCCCTGCATGGGCAGCAGGTCAAGGGAGGGGAATCTTCCCTCTGCCCCGCTCAGGTGAGACCCCTCCTGAAGAGCTGCCTCCAGGCCTGGGGTCCCAGCACAAAGTCATGGAGCTGCTGCAGCAAGTCCAGAGGAGGGGCACAAAGATGCTCCAAGGGCTGGAGCCCCTCTGCTCTGGAGACAGGCTGAGAGAAGTGGGGGGTTCAGCCTGGTGAAGAAAAGGCTCCAGGGTGACCTTACTGCACACTCCAGTACCTAAACAGGCTGCAGAGAGACTTCAGACAAGGGCCTGAAGTGACAGGACTAGGGAAAGAGCTTCCCACTAAAAGAGGGTGGAATTGTATTAAACGTACAGAAGAAATTCTTCCCTGTGAGGGTGCTGAGGGCCTGGCACAGAAGCTGTGGCTGCCCCATCCCTGGAGTGTCCAAGCCCAGGCTGGACAGCTCTGGGAGAAGGTGTCCCTGCCCACAGCCAGGGGTGGAATGAGATGTGCTTTAAGGTCCCTTCCAACACAGACCAACCAATTCTATAATCCCTGATCTGTCCTACCACAGTGTCTGGGTAAACACGATGATCACCAGTAATTCCACCACATGATTACTATAAAGATTTCTTGGCACGTAGCTGCAATCCAAGTCCAAGCTGTGGGCTCCTTCCTCAGCCAGTGCAGAAGGAAGAGGCAGCACAAGCCCTGTGGCAGGTCTGCTGCAGGAACACAGACATCTCTGCTGATCCACACAACAGCAGGGCTGAGACACACCTTCATGGGCAGGACTGGTTAGCTACAAAAAACCCTGCCTGCTGAACATGTGGCTAGGCCACAATTCCAAGTCTTAATGGCTGCAGCTTGCAGTCCAAACATGACTGAGTGACAAATTAGTATATATAACTAAAAACAATTTAGTGTAAGTAGAGCACCAAGCAGTGCTGTATGTACACACATATGCAACCTGCAAAATAGGTTGCCACAGCAAGACTTGAGAGTCCTACATGCTTTTTTTTTGGATGTTCCTGTCCTCATCACAGCAGATAAACTGACAGGAGCAGAGCCTGAAGTAAGAAAGGCAAAGGAGCCCTGTAAGCAGAATGCAATCCATGGAAGGCAGTGATGTTTATAACTAAGAAACTGCATGAAGCAGGTAAGGATTTTTTTTTCCCCCACAAGTGGATTAAGCTTTCAGTGAAGGGCATTTTTTCCCACATCTAAGAAGTAGGCCTTAACTGAAGAAAACAGGCTCAGGTTACAGATCAGGAATACCTTCCAAAAGGAAAGGTAAGCACATGGTTTAGATTGCTTGGCAAAGCTACCCAAGTCTCTCATGTTGTAAATCTCCAAGAACGAGTCAGACAAACCTCTACTAGAGGTGATAGTGAACATAGCAATGCTAGGAGGGTGGATGACATGGTCTTTTGAGACATTTTCCAGATCAAGCTTCCATTAATGCAGTTGTCCCACTGAGGCAGTTTCCTCTGCCTTTAGTTTGGTGAATTCATGTATTTGTCCAAGCAGCAGAAGATGAGACTGCTGAGATCCTCCCCAAGACTGCAATGGAGAAGCTGTTAACACATCACACACTGTCAGGGGAAAAAGCATATTGACACAAGGAGGCAACCAAGCATCAGACTGCAGTGCTTAAACTGCAGAGCACAAATGTCTCCAACAGCTTTATTGCCAGTCTTTCAGCCTAACAAATCTTCAAGTCCAAAGACTTCTTCCCATAACAGGAGGGGAAGAACACATATCATAAATCCTCATCATCATCAAAAAAAACCTCAACCAAAATTTAAAGTAACACTTCATTCCCTGGCATAAAATGTATAAGAAATTTATGTGAGGAGGAGAAGCTCCCACGGAAAGCCTGACCTCATTAAGCTTGCTGTCTGTCTGACTGATCTCTTAAAATACTATCTGTACCTGAAAAAAAAATATGAGCAACTGGAGTACTTTAAGAATTGTTACTGATGGACCATCACAGGAAGAGCTTGAAATTATAACCTTCAGTTTCCAGTTCATGAGTTACACACCAAAAGTAACTTAGTGATGTGCAGCCACACATTCTTAGTTGCAGCCACAGATTCTTTTACTACAAAACTACTGACAGGGCTGAATCACACTGGGAACTCTAGCAAGGAGTGAAAAGAAACTGCATTCAAACATTGAATTCTGGCATTTCAGTTACTGTAATGCACCTAAGGTGCCACAAATGTGCTCTACCCCAGGAAGGAAGGTAAATTTCTAGTTCACACGGGTGTTTGTCACCCTCTTGAGCAGAGCAGATGGGAGCTCTGCACTGCTCCCTGCATGCATGTTCCTGCACAGCAGGAAACAACCCCCACTGGCCACATTGGTACTGTTTTGAGAATCACAACTCTCAATTTCCTTCCCTTTTCCTCTCCCTTACCCCTGCAGCTGTTCAGCGTCTCGTCAGGTATCATATCTGATTAAAACGTGGCTGTGAAGAACAACAGGTGGAATACTTATTACCTATAACAGTTTAGTTACTGTATTCACTTAGCCCTCAATCACTTTCTCACAGCATTCTCCAGAGAGACAGAAGGGTGGATGTAGAAGCAATTTAAGTCATCAAAAAAACCAAACCAAAGGAATTTAGTCTACAAATTCAAGAGAACACATTAAAGCTTCCCCAAAGCTCAGGCATTTTTGAGATTAAGTCAATTTCTTTCCACCCCAGAAGTTAAATGCATCTGAAAATATTGGCTAATGCATTGCTATAATTCTAGGAACACATTAGAATTCCCCATTAAGAGTTTGTTGGCAGAACACAACATCCAGCTTCAACCTAATTTAACTTGGGGGTGACACAGACTTACTCTTCTAGCTGCAACTTGGACAGCTTTAGCTTTACAGTGAAAACAGAAAATGCACAAAGCCTTATATATATATTACCAGAACTGATTAATGCCTAACAGAATGCTCATTAAAAACTATCATCAGCTATATTCACTATGAAGTTTACCAAATTCTGTCATGCTGAGCAGTAAAGCAATACTCAAGCACTAATGTTATATAAAAGTTTAAACGGAATCACTTCAGTGAATGGCTTCATGCCTGTAAACACAAAAATAGCTCAAATTGCTGTAAGAACAGAAGCTAGCTGGATCAGACAATCTAATAAGCATTATGTTACAGTTTAAAAAAAACCTATAATCATAATCTTACAACAGACTAATCCTTTCTAGAGCAAAAGCAGAGTGATAATTCTAACAATATAACTATGGTACAAAGGACAGCTCAAGTGAAAAACATGAACCTAAGCATGTCACTGTTTTCTCTAAAACACTGGAAACGAGGCCTAATTACCTTTGGTAGTGAAAACAGTGAAAAGAATAAATTCTGACAGTTCATTTTCTCATTGATGGTGTTTTCCTTTAGAGATGGACAAGTGAGGAACCTTTTCCAGAGCTTGCAGGTTTCAGATCCTTTTAAGAAGTACTTTGACAAACAGCCATGAAAGTGGATGATGTCATTGTATTTGCATTGTTACTTAGCAGTTACCTCCTGTCCACATTCAACTTGTACAACTACTTTTCAAACCTTAGCCTCATGTTCTGAACATCCTGCTATATCCCTACTAAAGACTAAATAAAACATTCTGCAGAGAAAACATCTTTCACCACAGCATGAGGGATGGTGTATACAAACACTACATAGTCAATGCCAAGCAGCCTAATATTCTGTGTTTTCACCATGGCATTTTAATAATAATTTAGCAGAACAAAGTATAACAGCTACCAAAGTCAGTAAAAAATATTAACCAAGTTCAGTAATCTCAGTTGTCTCCAGGACAGCAAGTTAGAATGTTACACTGGGATACTAACATCAAGTACCTCAGTGTCCTCTCCACACACATCCAGCTTCAAGGGAGCAGAACGCCAAGTTCTCCAAAACCTTCAACACCAGATCCATTAGCATGACAAGAAGCATAAAGTCATTCCATTTTATTTTACTAATATTGTCAAGTTTCATGTGATGACATCAGCTTCACCTTAGCTCCCAATAGCTACAACAGGAACAACTAAGGCTTAGTAATCCAGTAACCTGCTATTTGCTGAAGTGCCCAAAATAATGAGTAAATGAGGAGCAAACTCATTACTCAACTAAAGGATTTTTATCTCAGAGTAGCAGATAAATACACATACAAACTTCATCAGAAATGTATCATTCTAGCAAACTNAAAAAAAAAAAAAAAACTAAAAGGAAGCAATTGTTCCTCAGTTCTAAGTTAAGGGTTTTTTTTAACAGAAGTGCTTCCTGCACACACCTTAAGAGCACCACTTGTTAGAAGGAACAGCCAAAGGTAAGCATATCTTAGAGCTCTTTACAAGCAAACAGGAATCTAACAGTGGAATTTAAATAGACTCAGTCCAAAAACTCAAGTTACCGTTTTACAGCACTATTACTACTCAGTTACTCTGCTTCTGGGCAAAAGTTACAATCTGAACTTTAGCCCTACATCAGCATTCACCTCAAAGTAAAAACAGAAGATTATTTCTTTTTCTGAGCATTTAAAAACTCTAAAGGATGAGCATTGAGCATCCTGTGAAAAACACCTGGCACATTCCAGTACTCCTCGCTCACCATGAGGGAATAAATAAGTAAATCTATTACTACCCCTTCTAGATTCAGATTCAGCTTGTACTGACTTCTGTGAAATGGAAGTATGCAAGAGTAGCACCTTTGAATTATCAGATTATAGAGTGGTGAGTGGTAAATTCACATCAGTCAGCTCAAGGCTTACAAGCAACCAGTGAAAAACTAAGTTTTTTCATCCCAGAACACCAGCCTGACAGCAATTGAACAGTCTGAGGTCACGAGCATTCCAGGAAGATGCTAATTTCTCTCAGCATCTCCCTTCCAGGCACACATTTCTTCCACTGAAGGGTTAAGAGCTGACACAGGATCTCATGGCTTGGGCTTTTGCCTCTACCCAACACCTCCCAAGCCTTTTCTAAGCCTGGCAGCTCTGGCCCTGCTACCACTGCTCCACATCCTTGGACAGGTGTCCTGCAGCAGTACTGAGCACACAGGGTTGTACCAGATCCTTGTGCAGCTTCTCATGAGCCCCACCTCCAACTCCAGAACTGAGCTCACTCGGGAGAAGCAGAGAGAAGGTTCACCCTTTATATTTTAGCAGTGCATTTGCAGTATTGTTTGACATGGGCACATCCTTACTTGTCCCAGACTTGGGGGCTTGATTGTCCCCCATCACTTGTTGCTTTCCTCCAGAGGCAGCACATTTCAATACGTGTGGATCCTTCAACAGCCAAGCTTCCCACTTCTACCCAGTTACTTCAACATATTCAAGCACATCTTGCTTGTCATCAGCCAAGCATCAGGAACAAACTGCATTCTCTTTTCACAACAGGGTAGACCCGAGATTCCCAGTTCTCACAGGTTTAGAAATCCACCAGAATTTGGCTGCAAAGAAGTTTCACTCCTTGCCTTGCCGCTACTGAAACTGCATTACATTCTCTGATGGGCAGCCCTGAGCTACTCCAAGCAAGCCCTAGAACAAAGGGCAAGTGCTGTTCAATGAACCATCAACAGTTACAAGGAACATTTAGAGGGAGAACATTAACAGCAAACACAAAGTTCCCACAACAGCTTCTCAAACAAGGATGCTTCCTTCAAATACCAGTGAGCTGTATTTAAGGTCACCTCCTCCTCAGGCTCTCAAAGGTTTCAGCACTTTGGTACTTCACTCCCCTTCTTTGGGGGGGAGTGAGGGGTAAATTCTTAAGGAGCTGAAATACATAGAGGTTTACTTAAGCCAAATATTTTCATTTATTTAGGCAGCAGTGCAATGGTAAGAAGGCTGGAAAACAATTCAGCAGGTAAGCTCAAACCAGCAAAATAAATTATCTTAACCATTACTGGTGTTATAAATACTACACAATGCAACACCTAACAGCCTAAGCTAAGTAGAAGTAAATGTGGAAGTAAACATCATGATACAGAAGTATCAGTCTACCATTCCCCCACAAAATAAATTAAGATTCTTCCTATGGATCAAATGCTCTCACCACTACAAGCAAAAAGCTTAGCAGAAAGTAAATCACAGAATTCAAAGAATTCACAATCTATCAGTGATCAGGGAGAGGGAAGGGGTTGATGTCACATTTAATTTTCACTGTATTTCATCCTTACTTTCCTTCTTCATCTCATAGTGGCTTCAAACTTTGCCAAGCCACAGCATCTGCAGACCAAACTTAGTATATGAGCTTACTCTTAAAAGCAAGTCCCTCAGACAAGGCTTACCAATCACTAAAGCAAAACAAATCTGCATTTACCTAAAATCCTACTTAAAAGTATTAAAATGAGGCTAACATTTAATTAGTGATGTTCAAGATGCATCACAGAATACTTTGCAAACAGTTTTAAGAGTACTGCACAGGAAGAATATGGTTACTAACATCTATTGCAAGAAAGCCTTCCCACAGAACCAGGAAATACATTTTTTCTACTACTCATTATGCTGCTTCCTAAGTAAATGCTAAGGATTTTTACCTCCATCCTAATAGTTTTCCCAGGACAGTATTTTGGCTAGTCAGCGCCTTGTTTGAAAGCAGTATCAAGATTTGGATTTTCACAACATCGTGCCTGACTGACAAACAACTGAATTTTAACAGTTCCCACAATCTAAGCAAGTTGTATAACTGCATGCAGCTAAACTTAAATTAGAAGTAATCTAAATAACAGGCTCTTCTCACATGACACACCTAAAGATGTACTTAGGCATTACCTGATACAGATTATGACTGCTGCTACCTTCAGGTTCAAGTAGTCACATTTCTGAACCAATCCTCCCTCCCTCCCCTTCCCAGACACATTTGCAGAAGTGGTTTCCAGATTCTCACATAACTTCAGTGCTCTGTGGCAGACTCTAAAAATAGCTAAAACAGACACACAAATATGGATAATTTAGTCAGCAATAAGCTTAACACTTATGTCACATAGGACTCCAGCTTCAAACCCAGACCTAATCCTTTTTCCACCTGACAATGATTAGGCAATTACAAGACTTCACTTACAATCACATCAATATCATCCTGTGTTTCTTTATTCCGACAAATAAACAGGCATGACTGATTTGCTTCTTCTAGGGCTACCAACATGCAAATTGACAGAGCTACTCAGTTTAGTTGGCAGTAATTTGATAATCTACACAAAGTTAAGAGGCCATTTCTTCCACAGGTAGTAAGTAACCTACAGCAGAAGCTACATAGGTTTTGGAACTAGGGCCAAAATTAAAGCAAGATAAAACATAAACAAAAAAACCCCAGTCAGTGGAGTCCAAGCTACCAAAATCCAGAAAGAGGAACATAGGCTAGACAAGACACTTCACGCTGGGCTCAGCAGCAGAAAGCCAGTCTGCCTGGACTCTGTTCCTCTTAGCAAATTATCTTGCTCATAACACACACTGCCCTGCAAAAGCAGTGATAAAAGATAAGAGAATGGGTCATGCTTCCCTTCTTGTGGGACTCCTGTGGCTTCACAGCTTTTTCAGGCTACTGTAGCATCACAAAACCACTCAGCTCCCCACAAACGATGGGGCATATATGGTAGCATATGTTGTGACAAGCAAGCTCTGCAGAAGCCCACTTCAGCAGACACACCAGGTGCTAGAGACAGCAGAGCTCAGGTCACCAAGCGGCACTCACATCACTTCCATCCCGCCGGCTGCACACACGAGCACGGCCTAGTGCCCATCAGTGCTCACCGCTGTACCCAGCACACTGCCGAGGGCAGCCGCTGGAGCATCGCTTCTGACAGTGACAACTGGCGTGTTTCCTGCACTCCTTGATGTGCCATGGCCTGACTTGAGCTAACTGCAGGTGCCCCGGACCGCACGCCGGCCCTTCCTACGGATGACAACAGCAGCCAGCTCCTTCCCCAGCCGGGTCCGGAGCGTCTGCGACACACGGGACACCCGGGGGGCCGGGCAAGACCGACCCGCCATGCACAGTGGGGTTCAACACGGCGAGGACCGACCCTGCCGCGGCGGTCACTGACCGGGGCCATGCGTCCGCACGGCCCGACCCCGCCGCGCTCCGGCCCGGGCGAAG
>VXBC01001358.1:55943-67655 GCA_013399945.1 Ploceus nigricollis | reverse complement strand
GCCCGGGCTCCCCGCCGCCCGCCCGGGCTCCCGGAGCCGCCGGCGCCGCCTGACCGCGGGTAAGGTGGTGCTGGATGCAGGCGCGACCCGGAGGCAGCGCTTGCCATGTGTGCTGGTAGCGCCCGGCTGTGGCAGCGCCCGGGGCCCGGCACCGGGTAAGTCGGGGCGGCACCGGGCAGGGCGGCACCGGGCACGGCCCCGCCGCCACCATGGTGAAGGAGGAGTGCAAGGCGCTGCTGGACGCGCTCAACAAGGTGACCGCTTGCTACCGGCACATGGTGCTGACCATCGGCGGCACCTCGGACTCCCAGAACCTGCGGGAGGAGCTCAAGAAAACCCGGCAGAAAGCTCAGGAGCTGGCGGTGGCCAACAGGAACAAGCTCACCACGGTCCTGAAGGACAAAACCGTGAGTAAGGAAGATAAAGCCGAGTTCGAGAGGCTATGGGTGATTTTCTCCACGTGCCTAGAGATCCTGGAGATCGATATGAGGAGAGCCCTGGAGCTGGGCCACGAGTTCCCGCTGAACGTCCCCAAAAAACACCTGATCCAGACGGGCATGAGCGGGGGAACCTCCGGCGTGGCCGCCCGCGCCATGAGCGTCCAGAACATGAAGTACGAGGCTGAGCACAACATAGACGTGGTGGATTTGAAAGACCTCGAGAACGAGATCAACCAGGTAGGAGAGATGATGTACGAGATGGAGATGAAGGTCAATGTCCCCCAGTGGACAGTAGAGGCTAAGCAAGACCCAGGGGCTGAACTGAAATCCACCATCAGCGTGGGCGCTTCCTCTATTGGCATGATCTCTGTGGAGGAAAATAAATCCTTCTGCGATATCAGCAAGGTTCTAGCTGGGATTATTTTCACTGCTGTGCTCATTATCGCTATTGTCCTGGCAGTGTGTGTGGTAAAACTGTCTTAGGGTGGTGCAAGCTCTGACACGAGTGACCCCTCTCCAGCCTGTCTCTGGAGTCTTTCATGCCTCACCTTTACTTCCAAAGTGTGTCACTTGGACGATCTGAGAATTTTAAACGAGCACTTGAAAGAACAAAGCAGAACTTTTGCCTCTGGATATTCTAAAATGCACTATTTGTTTCTTCATGCTTTTTGAAGAAAAGGGATGCAAATCAGCCTGCAGTATAGAATGTCTTCGTTTACTGGACTTTTAACAGTTAAGCGAAGTATCAGGGTATTATCACTACTGGCTGTAACAGGGATTTGCCTGCTATTAATAGGTCACTATTCTCAGAAGCCTGTGGTTTTTCTTCTTCACTAGGCTCTGGTGTTTGCTGCTGGTCAGTGTTTACAGTATTGGAGGGTAACATAAATTTGATGGCTAACATGGGTGTTTTGTCTGACCAACTGAATAGAACACTTCTTTTTTTCCATCAAATACAAAACGTATTTCTTGAGCGGAGGAAGGAGGTAAAGATGAAAACCCCAATAAAAGAATGTAACCAACCTCTATTTTAAATAAGTTAATGGTTGGGGAGGGGGTAGAAAACCGAACGATGTTTGATACCAAGTACTGTTGCTTTAGACTGGATTGTACAGAACCCAGTTGCATGAATTGGCACAGTGTATGTCAATGACTAATCGCTTTCCAAATCCAGAAAGAAAAAAGGGAGAGTTGCATATTCAGAAAAATACTAGCAAGCCTCATGGTTTTCATTCACATTTACCATGATTTTATCTTTCCCTGCAGAAAAACTGATTCTTGCTACTGAGTTTTTCTTTCTGAAGCAGCAATTTGTACTTCGTGATTAACTATGAAAACGGGAGCAATCAGTCTACCCACAGCAGATGCAGTAACATGGGAAAATGGATTTTATCAAAGAGAAATGATGTTAAGTTAAAGCAGACTTTCCCAATGGGATCTCCTCTCCTGTTGACAGGGAGGGACTGATGCTTGTATGTGTACAACCACATTTCTGCAAGCTCCCAAAATGCAGAAATCCAGACAAAGCTAAAAATGCGTCTCAGTTTCATATCTCAGTCATATCTGATTAATCATCTGGGAAACAGGAAGCCTGTAGGATTGGTCCCATTTGATAACACTACAATTCTGGAAGGGAAATGCAACAGCATAAAACTTGCAAGTGCTTCCCTGTGGAATTGTCAACATTTAAATATAAAACTGTGGGAACAGACACTTACTTAGCAGAGAAGCTTTACAATATTTTGTAAAAAGTATTTATGTGTTATGGTATTTATTATTTACTTCTGGAAATACTTTCTAGTGCTGTGAACACACACTGTCTGTTCAGGAATGCTTAGTACATGTGCTACAGTGCCATAGGTGTATGGGGCACTCCACAGCCAAATATAAAGACCCCAAAATACTGGGGGTTTAAGAAGACATTTTTCTTCATTGATTACTACAGTAACATTATCAAAAAGTAATAATCAGGCATGTTTTGTGAACAGTCTTCATGCTTGTTGAATAAAATTAACAACATGCATAAACACCTAATATTTTTTAGTATTTTTGAGTTAAGAACTAAACATACTTCAAAAAACTGCAGCAAACAGTTTATTCTTTAAAACTTAACTGGATTTATTGGGGGGGGAAGTGTATTTGAATCTGGTCACTTGTAGGTGAGGAAAAAAATAGTAAGCAGAGGCCTGAATTCAAAGCTATAGATTATCCTTATGTTGAAGGATAATGTGAGCTCTGCACATTGGTCCAGTCTAACTCCTCCATTCTCTCAGGAATTCAGAGTGTTCCAAGACAGCTCCACATTCCTTTCTGTTGTATTTCACTCATTCCATAGAATATGTTTATATGTAGTTAATCTATGTCTGTAGAGATCCCTGACAGCTTTCTAACAAAGCCAGGTCTGTATTTATCGGTGCTCCAGTTCCAGCCTGCCTAGACAAGGTGTATTTGCTGAGTGTTAATTTAAATTGGATGATCTCCTTGACGATCACAATAAGTAAACATATTTAAGGAAAATACAGTAAAAGCTGCAGAAGAATGTACCTATTTGGATTGCCACCTCTTGTCATTAAGGACCTGTGGATGTTTTCACTTTTTGCACTCTCACTTAGTTCACAGGAGGGTAGAGAAGCCATTGGGCTCTACTCTGTGCTTCCTGAAAACTCCATATATCTTGTGAAATCAGACCATTTAACCACATGTTCTCAAACCCCCAAGTCATGAATGCAAGTCTGTTTTCTGGTGGATAAGTAAATGGTAACAAAGACAACATTCATTATCTTTTATCTTGGTATCTTCCACACATCTAACCATAGATAAACAGTTTATCCATGCTTAGTTGTGTGGAAGAATTTTTAAGAATAGGTCATCTTTGAAAGCAAGCCTCAGTGGGTTGGTAAATTGTACGTTTTCAGTCCATTGCAGTTTTGGTTTTTTATTTGGATTTTTTAATATAGGACTCAAAGAATTCATATAAATAGCCTCTAAGTATGTAAGTCTTGCTTTATTATGAATATGCACACAATTACTATTTAAAGGATTGGCCTTGGAAAAAGAATTTTCAAACCTTAAGACAAAGCTGGCTGCAAATTAAATCATCATTAGTAAGTTCCTAAAAATCTGTACCATCTAATATTTAGGCTATCTAAAATTAATAAATTAAGTAGAATTCTAACAGAGGATTGGCACTGTCTACATGGATAAAGTGCCGGCTGCCATTCATCTCCTACACATGTTTGTTCCACGTGACACTGCACAAAACCAAAACTAAATGAAACCACCATTGACCAAAAGTAGGGAGGCTTCCTTTAAATTAAGAAATAGAGATATAGATTTGTAGCCTTCATTTTTTCTCCCTACTGGAATGCAACTGGAAGGAGACTGGAAATGCTACTTTGTATATGAAAAATGGGAATTCATACTTCAAAATACTCTATATTGAAACAGCATGGTGAAAAAGCACATACTCTCATGTTGATTGGTGAGAATGTAATTATAGTACAAAAGAAGATGGTCATTGCTTAATTAATATCAGTGTTGATCTACTTCAGCTCTTTTGTCTTTATTCACAGAATACACATATTAAATTTGCTATATACTAAAATCTTACTCCTGACTTGAATTACACTGATTTTGCCTGTGCATGGGTGGTATTTTCTACACTTTGAATAATGCAAACCTGTTACTGTCACTATTTATTTAACTTAAAATAAAGTACTTCCTTGTAACTTACTGGTTTGCTTGCAGCAGTAATTCAAACCAAACAAAATCTATCCGAGCAAGTCCAGAGGAGGCCACAAAGTTGATCAGAGGGATAAAGCACCTCTGCTGTGAGGAAAGGCTGGGAGAATTGGGATTGTTCAGCCTGCGGAAGACAAACTTTGAGGTGACCTAGTTGTGCCCTTCCTGGGAGTGAGGCAGTGCCTGACGGGAGCCTGCAAGAAAGATGGAGAGTGCCTATTTACAAGGGATGGGGTCACAAGGGGAAATGGCTTCACGCTGACAGAGCTGGTTCAGATGAGATACTGGAAGAAATTGTTCCCTGTGAGGGCACTGAGGTCCTGGCACAGGTTGCCCAGAGAAGCTGTGGCTGCCCCATCCCTGGAAATGTTAGAGGCCAGGCTGGACAGGGCTTGGCACAATCTGGTCTGGTGGAAGGTGTCCCTGCCCATGGCAGGGGTTGAAACCAGATGATCTTTAAGGTCTCTTCCAACTCAAACCATTCTATGACTCTTTGAAAAGTTGGAATATTAATATAGCTTATCTGTAATAGGCTCTTCTAAACTAAAGTTCCTTTTTCAACCACAGTAATAAAAGTAACATGCTAAGCCCTCTCATTAGTTTTGTTAACATAAACACAGCCTTCTCAAACTCCCAGAGCTGAATAGTGATGTAGCAAACACTGCCAGGGAAGCAGCAGTCTGAAAAGCCAGGAAATCCCTGCCTTAGGAAACAGCTATAATAACATTTAGGCTAACATATGATTCTGCCTTCAGCGCTGGTTGTCCAGTGTTAAGTACAGAACCATTGGCTTGGACAACCTAAAAACCAGAATAGACTGGACTAACAATTGGATTCTCCTTGTGTTAGGATCCAAACTCTGCCTCTTTCAGCCAGCAAAGCTGGCATTTACTTTAGCTAAAGATTTACAACCTAAGGAGTGTGAAATTTGGTCCTGTGTTATTGGTAACAACAATGATCAACAGTTGTATCAAACCATCAAAACAGAGTCTGTTAAATGCAGCAATTTGTAATTTCATACCAGGATTTCCAGTCTATCACCATAAAAACCCATTACACTTTTCTAGTTTAGCAACACAGGATTGTAATTAATGTGATTCTCCTGATGTTGCAAACAATGTAACATCAAACTTCAGCACTAAAAATATAAAATAAAATTAGTTTAAAAATTCTTCATGTAAGTATGAAAATATTTTTTACAGTAATGCAATTATTTAAAACTGGAGTAATTGACTGATGTAATTAGCTTTCAGATTAAAAATTAAACGTGCTTATTGTTCGTAGAGAGGATTGGTTACAGGCTTGCTTTTCCTTCTCTGGAAGGTTTGTGTTGTTTATGTTTGCTTTCCAGAAATACCTTCTATTTAAGTGCTAATGGAACTCCTAGTCAACATATTTACCCTTCACAGATTTTCATTATGTAAAAAGTCATTCAGTAAGACCAGTGGATTACAGATCTCTAAGTGCTTTCTCTCAATACGATTATGTAAGTCTTTTAATGCAGGAAGAGATCTGGACAAAATAGTTCACACGTGAGCAGCATTTGCTACAGTAAGTGTACAATAAAAGTGGGATTAGAAAATAGTGTCTTTCATATAAAATTACCCACATGTGTTTAGGGAACAACAAAAAGGGAGAGGAGATGGATGTATGTAGTAAATACCAAAGTTTGCTTTTTGTTATATACAACAGCATCCCAATGTTAAACTACAGCTTCTCTATAAAAAAAGGAATATCTTATGCCCAATGGGACAGAGGGTATAAAATATCCCTGAGTGGAATTGACTCCATTGTCTTATTACCTCTTACAGAATAAGAGTAAAAATAGTTTGATTTGCTACATGTTGTTATCCATTTTACAGAAGACAATCCTTAGCTCCCTTGGTTCCACACTATAAATGACTTTCTCCTGGAAGAAGGCAGTCCCACATGGCTGGATTCCATCACCCATCCTCACAGCTTGCTGCTGTGGTACTGGGTGCAGTTGGGATGTAGCTTTAGTAGCTACCACTGCAGAGCCTGTGCAAAGGTGAAAAGTCACAGGGCATTTACCCAGCACCAGGGCTCTGGTGGATCCTCTCAGCCAGCCAAGCACGAGTGTTCCATGCTGGAAGCAATGTGACTGCAAACACAAATCCAATCACAACCTCTCTGAAACTGCCACCCACAGAGGACACTTACCAAATGCAATTATATTCATTGCTCAGTTCCAGTCATTTGTGAGAATATCTACTGTGATTTACCAGAGTGACAGAAACTGACTTCTCAGCCCGCCACGGGGTCAGGTGGGTTTTTGTTCTGTTCTCTTTCCTTGAATTGTATGTTCTATTTACACTGTATTGCATGACATTATTTATCATATACTTAAATCTCCACCAAATTAAACAAACTCACAAATCTTCTCAAAGCTAGGTATAATTCAGCTGCACAGAAATGAAGTCACAGCTGTGGTATAAATGTGGTCTGTTATTTTGATCACTTCCACTGTGCATGAAATTATCACTGGAGTCTCTGATCAGTCAAGTCTGTCTCTCACACACAAATGTTCAAATAACACACAGTTGAACTCACTGATGTGCCACAGCACTAAAAAACCACACAGCCAAAAAATTGACTTCAAAAATCACGGGGCTTTTGAAAGAATAATAAACCTCATATCTTACAGTCATCTACAATTGTCTTGGGGGAAAAAAAAAAATTAAATACAATTCCTTTGTGTGATCCAGAAAAATCTATACAAAAATAGCATAAGCTTTGGGAGAAAAAAAAAACCACAAGAAAGGGGAAATAAGAAAAAAAAGACAAAAGAAAATACTTAACTATTTATACCATATAAAATGACTAAGGACTGCCAGAGACAGCAAACATGATACCCCCTTAGCAACTTAATCTAATATGCTAATTGCAGGTGTAACTTAAGAGATACACATTTGAATTCTGGGTCCTGGAAGATGTGCTCCAAATGATTCCTCAAACAACCCACCAGTGCTCAGTCTGGCAAGAAATTACATGTGTGAAAACTATTCACATAACTAAAAGCTGCAGAATTAGAATCATAATTTCCATTTCCATATGACTGTAATCCATTTTGCATCTGTTGGAAGTAGAACAGTTCCAGTTGTTAATACTATCTGTAACCTAGTTTTCTCATCTGCCTAATTTGTTGGAATATCATTTTGTATCAAGTTAACTGTTTTGTGTTTTTTTTTCTTTTTAGTCAATCTATATAATGGTTTTATAATCATAAACCTGCATTTCCTAGATGTGACATTTATGCACAATTTGGAAACAAGACTTGAAAACCTATACAGTGAAAAATCTATTTACTTTTCATATTAATTATTAAGTCTGCCTATTCGTTGATATTACATGAGCTAAACAACCTAAAAGCTTTAGCATGTCATTTTGAAGTGACCTGGAGGTATTTGAAATACCATTTGAAATAGCTGGAGGCAATTAAAAGATGTGTAGATGGGGCACTTGGGGACATGGTTTAGTGGTGGACTTGGCAGTGCTGGGTTCATGGTTGGACTCAATGATCTTGGGGTTTTTTTCCAACCTAAATGAATGACTCTGTGATTCTACAATACTGTACAATAAGCCAGTTCAAGAAGCTGGAGACAAACCTAGTGAAATCTCTGCATTTTTTGATACTTGCAGTTGTCACAAATCATTTTTGTAGACACTGCATCTGCATGGGGACAAAGATGCATCTAAATTAAAGAACTGACTTAGTATAATCATCTCCAACTCACAGGATAGCATGTAAACGGAATGATGAAATATTGGTGGACCTTGTTTTTCATCTCAAATTAATGATTACAGTGGTGAGATCTGCACTGACCTGTCTGGGCAAAATAATTTATGCAATGATGTAACAGAAGGAATGAAGTCATTTGATTGCTAAGTAGTCTAATCACATACAAAAAAAAAAAAAACCCAGAAAATTAATTTGAGAATCATTTCTATATAACTAGTGACTAAACTTTTTTTTTTAACAAACATGCTTTTTCTTGTAAGCAGTAACTGAACTGTAGAGAAAATTGTTGAAGTAATCTCTGTATTGCTGAAATATGATGCCACAAAGAATTATTATCAGTGCAATAATCTTACGGTATTTTATTTGATGTAACTTTTGCATCACTCAGAAGGGTTTATTTTTCAACACAACACAATCTAGTTTTGAAAACAACCTGAAATACAAAAGTATTTGGGGTCCATTAAATAAACAACTGTATGTTCTGGCATACAAGAAGCATGAAAGACAGCTGAATTCTTTACTTTTTAGCAAAAATACCTTTTTTTCTTTTTTTAATCATTTAATTTGGAGGGGACCTCTGACTCTTCAGCCTTCTGTTACATTTGACTGAGTGTCACACATGTGTCTAGCTAATTCTTCCTGTGGGGGGACTTCTCTCCACACTAAAGAACCCTGTATTCCCAGCCTACAACTGGCCCTTGAAGCATCATGTCCTTGTGCTGGAATCCTTCCACACAGTAATGCAACAAACTGGTGTGCTTGGTTTAGGATTAATGATAGATTTTCTCAGATTGTCTCCTTTTTTTCTGAAATCACTCATAAAGCTATAGAATATTTAAGTACAAGTGAGATAAACTCTGCATTCTAGCAGAATATATTGAAGAAAAAATCATCTAAGTTGGAGATGAAGAAGCATGCTCTATAGATAACCTTAGATCTAATATGCCTTTAACACCTTTTCTATATTCATGTGAGCTACCTCCAGCAGGTCAGCTATAGCTTTGAGGGGGCAGATACACACTCTAAGAGTTGATCTTTTGCCTTTCTTAGCAGGAAACTGGAAGGGGGTAAAACATCCCTTTGCATCCTTTATCTTGGCTCACAGAGTTTCTGAGTGCTCATTCTCACAGCCTCCTGCAAACTCCAGTCCTGATAACCGGGTCAGGTAAAGACTCACACTCTCCTGGAATTTCACAGGAGATGACTTCACCTTTGCAGTGAATGGATTCTGAACTACTCTTCCTAAGACAATTCTGAAAGAAGTCAAAAAAAGTGCCAGCGATAGGGTGAATCAGGAGAGCCTCAGGTAAGGAATGGCATCTTCTTAACAGGTGACATATACTGCAGAAACTGGAAAATGCAGCAAATGGAGTAGGGAAGAAAGTTTACCTCAGCTTGCACTTGGCTGTCTTTGGGCCCCAAGAACTGCTCTGGATGCTGAGCTCAGTCCTGAGCAGAGCTGTAACCCCAGCCCTGGCATTCTCAGGGTGTCTGAGGCCACAGCACCATGCCAGCCACACATCCCATTTCCACTGCCCTGCAGGAATGCCTACGGAGTTTAATACCAGTGGGTGCCACTGAAACCAGGGGAGTTTTGATCAGGGGCATAAAGCACCTCTGCTATGAGGAAAGGCTGAGAGAATTGGGATTGTTCAGCCTGCAGAAGAGACAGCTTTGGGGTGACCTAATTGTGCCCTTCCAGTGCCTGAAGGGAGCCTGCAAGAAAGATGAAGAGAAACAATTTACAAAGGCCTGGAGTGACAAGGGGGAATGGCTTCACACTGACAGAGAGTAGGTTTAGATGGAATATTGGAAAGAAGTCTTTCCCTGTGAGGGCAATGAGGCCCTGGCACAGGTTGCCCAGAGAAGCTGTGGCTGCCCCTGGATCCCTGGAAGTGTCCAAGACCAGGTTGGACGCGGCTTGGAGCAAGTTGGGATAGTGGAAGGTGTCCCTGCCCATGGCAGAGGGGGAACCAGGTGATCTTTAAGGTCTCTTCCAACCCAGACCTTTTTATGATCCTGTGCTTTGTTTGCCAGGGTATCCCTGCTTTACATACTAGCACTTGTGAGCCTTCAGACTGTCCAAGATAAAAAAAAACCCCAAACCAATATTCCAGTTAGAAACTTAACACTATAATCATTGCTATTCTCTGGTGCCAGATTTTCCTAGGTATGTTCTGCAACTATGTTCCAGGGCTATCAGATATCACATTTCTGCCATGCTGAGACAGTTTTGTATATGTGTGGGTATTATATCTGATTTGAAAGTGACACCATTCATTATTGGTACACGAGCACTTTCTACTTAAAATGCCTTTCTAATGAAATGATCCGACATAATGGACCCTAAATCTTTTTGATCAGCCATCAAGCTCATTGGATGTTAAATCTTAAAAAACCTCAGTAGTTTATTAATATTTCACCAGTAAAGCAGCTTTTAGGCGAAGCACATTCCTAACAAGACATATGCTTAATGCAGTGAAATAGTTAACTACACAAAGAGCGCAAAAGGCAAACAAATATCAAGATTAATGTCATGATTTTAGATTCAAAGTATCTTAGTAGAAAAAAACAAATTAATGAGCCTTGTGCTTCAACTGCCTAACGTCATAATTACTGATGAGCAAAAAGGATTAAATTAGTGAGGAAAAGGGCTGCTCAGGTTACAAGATCTCATTGGTTTTGCTTGTATATTCGGTGATAAGCAAGGGGAGGAGAGGGAGGCAGGCTTGTCTATTGTCTGGCCATTCATTTTAACTGCATCAGTTGGCTTGGCTGACCTGCTCTGCCCACTGCAGCCAGGCACCAGGGTGAGCTTATGGCCCAGATGTGTCTGGGCACACCTCAAGGTCATTTTTGGATTTGTCAATTGACATGATCCAGCATCCCACTGCTTCAGCTGCTTCTAAACTTCATTTCAGTCCCAGTGACCACACATCTCACAGGCATCAAGTACAAGCTCAAATATAAAATCAAATTGAGAGGTTGTCAGAAGCATGTACAGGTACGTGCCAAATGCAAGTACAGGGTATTTGCCAAATGCAATCCGGCAAGAGAAAGATTATGGATAGGAGAAGGATTTTTTAATGTTACATGTAAATACCATTCTCACAAACTTCTCAACCTGTGTCATCAACTTCTGCTTAAATTTCTTACAGATTAAGGAAAATTGAGGAATCAAAATCAATTGACAAAATAAAGTGTTTCCTAAAGGTTCAAAGAACCTTTCAAGGTTTTGGTACCTTGCTGAATAATTTTTTTTCCACCTAACAAGGTACTTAAAAACCTCAAAACAGAAGAGCTCTGTATCGATTAACTCTACATACTCCTCCCATTTGGAATGTACTAGAACAAATTCAAACAACTTGGCAAACGTCACGTTTAACTACAGACCTAAAATGACTTTTGCTGTCAGCATGGCTTGTGGAATTGAGATAAGGAGATTTCTGTGAGGCCAGCTGGCGGGTCAGCAGCAGCATTACGAACACAAATCCGAGTCCTTGGCTCCTGACCCTGTGCTGACTCCCGAGGCTGGAACTACAGACCCTTCCCCTGTGCTCAGGGAGGTTTTCGGCTCCGAGGAAGCTCCTGGACATTTACATCTTGCGGCGCTGTAAATACACTCCGTGCTGTGAGCCCCCAGGAAACGCGAGCCAGCCCAAGTCACAGCTTCCCAAGTCACTTAAAGCCATCGCCTCGTTCCTCCCGGCCATCGCTGCCTTAAACCCTCTGCATTTCCCTAAGCTTTCGCCCCCTGAGGACACCCGCTAC
>VXBC01001358.1:0-52510 GCA_013399945.1 Ploceus nigricollis | reverse complement strand
GAGCGGCCGCCACACGTCTCGCAGGACGACCAGGAGGTGACAGCCGTCCTGGTAAGAGGGGCCGAGGTGCTCGGGATGCAGCACAGCCCGGCCGGGCGGGTGTTGCGATGGGAGCGGCCGCTACTGCCCGAGCCCTTATCCCACGGACCCTGTCTCCGCCGAGACTGTGCCCTTACACTTCGAACAGGTGTAGAATACATAGAATGGTAGGGGTTGGAATGGACCTTAAAGATCATCGTGTCCCACCCCTGCCATGGGCAGGACACGTTCCACCAGAACAGGTTGCTCCAAGCCCCAGTGTCCAATCTGGCCTTGCACGCTTCCAGGGATCCAGGGGCATCCACAGCTTCTATGGGCAACCTGTGCCAGGGTCCCACCACCCTTACAGTAAAAAAACTGCCTTCTAATGTCTAATCTAAAATTCCCCTCTTACGATTTGTACCCATTGTACTCCTTGTCCTGTCACTACTGTTGCTGACAGAGAGTCCCTTTCAGCTTCCCTGCAGTCCCCTCAGATACTGGAAGGTGCTGTGAGGTCTCCACACAACTGTCTCTTCTCCAGATCAATCCAAGCCCTCCTGATAAAGCTCCTTGAGACGTGAGGAAAGGGAAGGGAGCTTTTACCTGTACGGAGCCCCTCTCCCCTGAACACCTGGAGCTGCCACCATCACCAGAGGTGCAGCTGCAGCAGCTGTCGGGAGAGGATTTTTTGTGAGGTCGTTGTACATGATCCGTGTCACATCAGACCCCTTTCACCGTGAATTGCTGTCTCTTTCAAAGGCAGTTGGCAAATACAATTTTTTTACATTTATTCCTGCAGTATTAATAGCACAGGGCTGTCACATTTCCTCAGTATGCTGGGAGAGATCCATGTGGTATATCCAGGTATATTCCAGGACTGCATGAGATGCTAGTAGTTTTTCTTTTGGAGTTACTTGGAAGATTTTAAGTAATATGCAAACTTGTTGAAATAGTCTAGTAAAAATTTTGAAGTTTTAACTTTTTTTTTTTTTAATTGAGTGTGTAAAAGTAACAAACTTCATGAAGAAGCTCTAAGAGAGCTCAAGGTCAGGTACATTAGGGTCCTTAAGTTTTTCTAGGATTCTGAAAAGTTTGATTACAAGTTAGAAGTAGATGAGAAACCAGACAGTTCTGTAAAAGCTTACCTAACAATGTTGGTATTACTGATGTTGCTATATTTATTTGTTCAACAAATTTTGCTACAGAAATTTAAAAGTACCTGAAACCTTACTTTCAAGAGTTCATGTTGTAATTTTGTCAATAATAGCATAAGTCTACTTCAAATGATTATGCACATATTATTCACCATGTGAGATGAAATCAAGATTACCAATAGTTTAAACACGCAGAATTATGATGAATAGCTGGGTGTTCATGCTCTGAAAACAATGCTTCTAAGAAGCAGATGTTTAGAGGTACTTTTAAATCTCAAAGCAATTACCACTGGCAACCTCTGGTAATAGTGAGTTTAATGTTTTCTGTTGTTTTCAGTAAACTTTCAGTCATACCCCTAAAACAAATGTCAGTTTTTAATCCTGGCATGTCTGTATGTAAAATAAAAATTTCTTTTTATTGGGAAAAAATGAGTAATTTTTATTGATTGTTTGTTTTTCAGTTTTAAGAACGTCTTTGTTGTTACTTTGGTGTAGTTTATACATGGTTTTTATTGTGTTCAGAAGATACTGTCTGTTGCAAACTCCTTTGCTATACAGACTTCCTTCCTAAATGACTTTTCAGTTTATTCAGACTTCCTATCTACAGATAGGAAGACTGAATAAACTCCCTTGAAACTATTATTTTAAGACTTGTTTTCATCTTCCAGTGGTCGTCACCTCCGGAAGCCATCGAACGCTTTAAGTCTCAAGAGATCTGGTTTCCTCCACCTCAGTTTTATGAATTCTGCAGGCTGTGCAACTTCTCTTCCCTCAAGGAGCTGCAGCAGTTCAGCTCCGCACGCGCTCTGGAGGGCTGTGAGCGCTGGATGCCCGTGATGCTGAATGCTGCAGATGGATTCATCCAGCTGCTGCCGGGTAAGGACACGCTGGAGGCTTCTCCTAAATACACAGCATCTCCTGAATGCTGTGTGCTGAAGCCACATGACATAAACCACCCTTAACTGTAAGGAAAATACTCTTCTAAGTCAAGTTACTGCATGCTGTTTCCACCTTGTTTGCTACAGTTGTGACAGTGGCTGCAATCAGAGGCAAGCCAGGCCATCAGCACAGTTATCTCTTAGTTACTCATAATCTCATTGTCTCACCATTGTCATCATATGTGTATTTGTGGAGGCATTCCAGCATTTCAGCTTTGTGTAACCTGAAGGATGTTTAAAAACTCCTTCTGTTTAGTCCTTTTCAGTGGGAATTCTCCTTTACTTCAGGTATTACTTTGTGAGGAGAAGGGAATCAAGCACAGCTGCAGTGATAAGGCACTGGACTAAAACCATGCACTCAGCCATCTTCCTCCTGCCCTTTCTCCTATATAAGTCTCATTTCATAATCATATACATGCAGTGTTAAGAAATGCTGCATATACTGTTGATTATTTTCTGCTTTTCTTAGTTTGTTTTGCATTATGCTTTCTTTTTTTTGTTTTGGTCACAATTGACCTCTAGGATTTCTGTATTTGGGGTTTATTACCAGTCTTGCACAAGAGTATAATGCCTTGATACTGCAAAACATTTATTCCCTTCAACAAAATAGAACAAAATACATTTCTGTTCTTAGCCCTATCTTTATAGACATGAAGAAGTGCTTGTCCTGTGCTCCACCTATTATATACACTCCTGTCTGCCCAGGCTGTCATTACAGCATATTAATAGCATATTATCAGGAGCTCTGGAACATTCAATGTGCACTGCAGTGTCATTGCCATACTTCAGAAATTTATGGCTCTATCTTTAAATCTGAAGATTTAGAGGCAATTTACTTTTGCATTGCGAAATATATTTCCACTGATTTACATGTCCTGATAAATGCTAAGAAATTGCCAGTGTCACTCAATGAAAAGGCTGAAAAATAAGGTTGGCAATCTATAACTAAATCTCTTTTCCTGCCCCCAGGAGATGAGTTATATCCGGAAGATCCAGATTATACTGGAGAAAAGAAAATTATTATGTCAACAGATAAGAAGGTTGAAGATCTCATGAAAGAGAGTGGGGTATTTCACAGGATAGTAATAAAAGACATCAACAATCTTGCTGTCTATGTTAATATTGAAGCAAAATATAAGCATATAAATCCACTGATGATAAAGTGTGATAATTCAGAGTACAATAGTAGATTATAATATGTCTTTGGTTTAAATCTAGAATATTTTTAATTGCATATATGCTCACTGTGGTTTTGGTGCTTTTTAACTGTTGCCAAATAGTCATGAAAATATTTCTCTGTCCTGCCAAAGCATTATGTCTGTATGTGTGTGTGGTGTCACACCCATGTGTATCTAATCTCTTGAGTTTTTAAAAACAGCAGTTGTGCTGCTGTTGGGTCACAAAGGTCCTCTTCTCACTGAAAATTTAAATATATGTTATGTTCAGAAAAAGCAGAGAAGAGTTGAAGGATTCCTTTACTATGCTTCCCGCTAGATAACTGCAAAGTGTCTAGAAATGGATAAAATCTCCCATTCCACATTTGTTGACATTTTCCACTCTATTTTCTTTTTCATTTTGGGGACAAGCATTGTATGTATAGATATAAATATAGATATATACATAAATTAACTATAATGCACTTTTTAAAAGAATATGATAAAGTTAATATTTATATTTTATATACTTAAATTCTTTCTACTAATGGTAATAATTCAAAACTACAGTTTTCAAAGGTAGACCTAATTTAAAGGAAATCTTCTATGGAATTGAGTGCATTCTTTTTATCAATATATTTTTTATCTTCAAGTTGTAAGCAATTTAAACAAATTAAAAGTTTAATTTTTTAGCTCCAAAAGATATCAACAACTTAAGAGAATAATATTCCTCCTTGATATACCCACTTTTATATTCTAACATCCCACTTTTTGCTTCTTAACTACTTTACTAATATAATTGAGATTTAAGAACTTCAGAAGAAAGATTGCTGCTTAATTTTTGGGTTGAATTTTTGTTTGGTTGGATTTGTCTTTTCTTTTGTGCAATAATTGGAGCCAATGAAGCAGTTTTGTAAATTCTTTATCTGGAAGAAGAATGAATGATGACTTCAGGTTAGTCAGTAAAGTTGTTCAGAAAGCTTTGTTTCAGCTTTTGTTCTGTGTTTCAATTAAAACCTGTTGCTGTAATTAGCTTAAATTGGTTTGTAGCATTCATTTGGATTAAAAAAAACACTGAAAAAAAGGTGTGTCTTTCTCTTCTCCCTCAGAACATACCCAGGCTGGTGCTGGTTTTGCAGACCTTGTTGAGGTTTGTAAACCTGTGCTGAACAATGACCACATAAGCAGAACAATGTGTATTGTGCAGTAGAACACGTTCTGAATATTCTGGCTGGGTGTGACATTCCCTTTTCTCTGGTCACTGGAGACTTCACCTGCCTGCCCTGACTTTTCAAATGCAATGGAGAGTGCCCTAGGATCCACCCTTCCTAGTTCCCTCAGCAAGATTCATTCCTGGGATGAATCTCATCAAGTATTTTCAGGCTTCTCAGATCTTGACCTTGGTTTTCTCCAACAAAAAGTACTTTATTGGTTTTCTCCAACAAAAAGTACTTTATTTCCTCACCTTGAAGTTCAGGGACATGGGAAATGTGGGAAGCATGACTGCAGCAAAAACTGAGCCAAAAAAAAAGTCAAATATCAAAGAAACCCTGTCAGCCTTCTCTATGTGCATTATCACTGAAGTATTGGGGGTGGGGGTGTACATTTATTTAAGTTCTCCCTTTCTAATCAATATAGCTCTGGGAGCTCTTTTTTTTTTTCCCCCAGATCCCTTGCTACATTCAGTTCCAGCTGTGCCTTAGCTCTCCTGATCCCATTCCTATGCCCCCAAGCACCATCCCTATACTCCTCTTCCTATTCCAGAAAGAATATATAGATACATATTCCTGCTTCCACTGCCTGTGCATTTCTTTCTTGCACTTCAATCAGACCAGAAAGGTCTTACTCAGCTTCATTGGTCTCCTGCCTGCCTTGTCTGATTTATTACACGTGAGATTCAAGAGTTTTCGTGCTTCAAGGAAAAGATGCTTAAAGAGCTGCCAGTTCTCTTCTCTCCTGCTCCTTTATCCCTGAGGGCAGTTTCCAGGAGTTCTCATCTAGTAATTCCTTCAACAAGTGACAGTGTGCTCTCCTAGAACCTTCACTTTATTCATCTGGACCGTATCACTCGAGATCACAAGTTCAAATACACAAAAGATTTCTTTTATTGTTCTGCCTCTTATGGTTATTCTACCAGTTTATTTTTATGGTAGAAAGTAAGTATTATGAGAAAATATTTTTGATAAAGAAATAATTTAGCACCCAGGCACAGTGGGACTGTGGATATGGGAATGTGGATATGGGAGGAGTGCAGGGGTGATGCCAGGTGTGTGGAAAAACGCAGTTTTGACACTTGGGTTAGGTGAGGGTTCTCCCGCTGGCTGGCTGAGGTTGGATCTTCCTGCAGAGCTAAGAACTACACCAAGCACTTACACTAAGTTATTTCACCACTTCCACAGGGGCAGATCCCTGTGAACTCTTTCCACTTGTCCATTTACTTCTTGGTGCTACAGCTGTTCTGTGTTTTTCTTTTTTCCTGTGGTTGTTGTCCCTGCATTAGTTAGGAACTATCAGTGTTTCCAAAGAACTACCACTATTTCATCCTTGCCTCTGCTACAGAGACTTTAAGCCTGAAATAAACTACAAATCCCAAAGATTTATTTCAATAATCTCCCTCAAGTCCCAGTAGAATATTCTTGATTTCAAGTTGTTTGCAGTAACAACGGCTTTTATTCTTTCACTATGAGTTTGGTTTCCATTTTATACAAAAAGCAAGACGACGGACTTACTGCGCTTTGTGAGATGTCCTGCAGCGTTTCAGGTGTTTTTCGCGCCCGGGGATAATTGGCTGCGCCATTAGCCACAACCCGCGCCTGAGGAGCCGGGCTCGGGCCGTTCTGGGCTCTGAGCCCGCCCCTGATATAAAATTTTCACACCCCGAGGGCGCCTCTGGGGGGCTCTGGAAGGTTCCGCGGGCAGCGCCTTCTAGAAGGTTCCTCGGGGAGCCGCAGGGCGGAGTGTGGAGCCGGGCAGCGCCGGAGAGCGAGGTCAGTGGGCTCGTTCCTACGGGGTACGGCGTGGAGCTATGGCAGGATAGGGGAAATGGGGTCTGGGGAGAGGGAGGAGAGTGGTTTTCAAAGGCCCTGTTCCGGGCCGCTCTTCCCTCGCTCCTCCCGGGTGAACAGGGATGAGATGGAGCACGGCTGGGCAGAGGGAGAGCGAGCTGCGTGTTCTGGGAGTGTCGGCACACACCGGCATGGCTGCAGAGGCCCCTTCTACCTTCTCTAGGTCTGCGTTAATGCAGCAGGTTGGGGCGAGGGTTTTAGTGACGTACAGCATTTTTACAGGTTAAATACTGTCTAGTGGAAGGTGTGGGATTTGAGCAAGCGTTTGTTTTCCTCCTCCGTTCTTAACAAAGCGGGAACGTTACTTGGAGCAGACTGGGAGAGCTGGCCTTTGCTGTGGGTGCGCTTCCTCCCTGCCGCGTTGATGGGCCATTTAGTGAGTTTGCACTAATTAACCTGAGACTTCAGCTGAAGCTACTTATGCCCCTCACGTGTTACTGCTGAAAGAAAAGCATTTTCTACTTTAAGTGTCTAAGGCAGCACTGCGTAGCTCTTGTTGCAGTGTAGCGGTGCAGAGTAAGAAACGAGTGCGTAACTCAGGAGCTTTGTTTGTGTTACAAGATCTTGGGTGAAGCTTCTGCAATCGTTTCGGCTGTTCCATTGTCATGTTAAACTGGGAATGATCAGTGCTGTCCCTTACAGCTTGTCGCCGTCTGTCACCTCAGGGTAGCTCTGTTGCTGCTGAATTCTGGCTTGTTCAGCAGTAGCTTTGGAAATGGAAGGACAATGTCTTGATTTTCTTTTTCTGAAATATTTAATTAGGCATCTACTTAAAGTGTTAATTATTTTAATTCTTTTAATTCTTTTAAGTTGTAAGCTAGACCCTGCGGTGATGATACCACGATGTGATTTCGTTTTGGTTTGTGCCAAAATGAAATGCCAATTACTTGCTGGAAGTTTGATTATTCTGTTGTAACTTGTAGATCTGGTATGTACTGTTGCAGATAGATGTAGTGTGAAATACTGATAAAAATCTGTGACGTTAAACTTGTTCGCTAAGTTTTCGATTCCTCTTTTGTATTAGGCTGTGGGGTTTTTTTAAAGTCGTAAATATTCTCCTCTGGTGTTTCTGTTCATTTGATCATGCAGGTAGGTTGTAGCAGCCCTTGTCTGTGATCAGCCTATTTCTGCTGGCCTTTGAATGGAAAAGATGGCAGCATGGGTGGTAAATCTTAATTAGGCTTTAACATAGTCCCTCATTAAGAAAGCTGGTTTGAACCCTTTGAAACATGTAAATCATAAGCAATAAGTTGCTTAAGCTAGTACTCCTGACATGAATAGTAAAAATGTATAGCCTTACTTTAGGTGTATGGTCTTCAAATAGGCTTCGAAAAAAATGGTGGCGATCAAAATGGTTCATCAAATGTTTTTCTTTTACAGCAGTGATAAGGGAGACACAGGAGATAAACATGGAAGTCGTGGTATTAACGGTATGCTGCTTTTTTTTTTTTAAATCTGAAGGATTGATGTCTATTTACATGTGACTTTCTGGAGGTCACATTTACAAAAAAGATGTTGCCTGTGTATTTCCATTAACCAGCATTTCTTTGCACTTGTGGAGTCATATGTGGGTTATATATATTTTGTCATTTGTTTTAAGTTTTATTTTCTTGTTTTTATTGTAAAATAGGTGAGTAGGTGTGTGAATTAACGGAGGCAGGCAGCCAGAAAAACCACAGGCTGAAATAAAGGGAGTAAATTTATTTAGTTGCCTGGCTAACTGGAGGTTCTGGGGCACACCCAGGTGGACAGTGGCAGGCTCAGCCCATCCCAGCAAGATTCATCAAGAGCCCTGTGCACTCCCCTGTGCTTTTTATGATCTCTGAGCTTTGATCTTTCTCCCAACACAGAACTCAGCATGTCCATGAGAGTGCCTCCAAGCCTCTCCAAACACCTGTATTACCTCTATACAGAAAGTCTACTTCTCAAAACAGAGGATCAACAGCAGTAGGCATAATAGATGTGATTTTCCACTCTGATATTCTCCAGGCCTTGGCATTCCCATCTGCAAGGTCACTTGAGCTATTGCACCACCTTTCTCACCATTTTTACACTTCTAATTCCTTCTTCCCAGCAGTAGGGATGCAGCTAAAATCTAAAATGGAGGATGTGCAACACAGTGTTAAATAATGTGTATAGTATAGTACTGAAATTATCCTGAATTTCACAGAAGATTGTGGAAAATGCAGAATACAGCCAGGACAGATGACTGAGGGGATATTCCCTACTACATGATGTCATGCTGAGCAATAAAAGCTGCAGGTATGTCTGTGGTCATCAGATTTGCCTGCCCAAGTCAGCAGCCCTATGTGTGATGAATCTCTGTGTTCTGGAACTGGCCCAGCGGTTGCCAGTGGGGAACAGTGAATCTACTCCTGGTGTTGCTTTGGTTGCACGTGCAGCTCTTTCTTTGCTTAGTCAGCTGTTCTAATGTCAGCCTGTGAGTTTTCTCACTTCTATCCTTCAGACTGTCTGGTCATCCTGCTGCAGGAATGTGAGTGATGGAGCAGCTGTGTGGGGTTTAGCTGCCGACTGGGATTAAGCCACAACAGGTGGGGACCCACATCAGCTGGAACACTGGAATGTGACAGTTTACAAAGGCTTAGCAGAAAGCTGTCACCCTATTCTAAGGAAACTGGCTGTCATGCTGACACTGAGCAGAAAGAAGCCTCTTGGTGAGGTTTATCATGTTTTTATGGTTTTCTGTGTACTTCCTGAGGACTTCGTGTGGAAGTAAAAAGCTATGTCTTTGCAGTTTTCCCACTGTTTGGTTTAACTTGTTAGATCGTGCTGGTCCCTTGTAGACTCCACATGGTGTTTGTTGCAGTGCTAAAGAAACTTGGAAGCTGAGAAGCCATTTCATGAACTAATGCTGTGAAGGTGAAAGATGTTTCCACTTGTTAACATTCTGTATCTCAGTGTCCGTCACCATAATTTTGAAGGTGCTCTCTAAAAATCAAGTTTTATTTTTACATCTGCTGCTCAGATACTCTTAAAAGTTAGTAGTATTTACTCTCTACTCCTTGTCCCAGGTTGAGGATCCAAGTTGCTTTTGGATTGCTGTGAAAGAATGCATGCCCGGCGTAGTCGGTGAAACAGTGTATGAAAACCTGAATGCTGAAATGGAACAGTTTTATAACAATTACAAAGATGCAGATGAAATAAAACAAGAGGAGATAGAAAAAGGCCAGGTAAGATCATTGCTCTACATAGAATCTCTTTGAATCTGTTTGGGGGTGAAGTATCAAATATTGTTGTTTTCTTTTTTTTTTTTAATTTTACACAGAAAAACAGATAATAGCACCTCTGTGAGTTGTGTTTTTTCATCTGTAAGCCTCCTAACTGTGTAAGCCATAAGGCTTGCATTTTACAAAGAAAATGGAAGGCTGTGTAATAAATACTGTGTCCTTGCCTTTGAAAAGCCTTTGAGTGTAATTGGGGCCATTTGAAAGAGCCTGCTGTCTTATTCTCTGTCTCTTGCTCAGGTTTGTGTGGTTTTCAGTGAGGAACTGATGTGCTGGTGTAGGGCTCTGGTCGAGTCAGTCCGGTGCCAGGCAGATGGTTACCAGCTCGGGTGTTTCCTCGTGGATTATGCCAAGTACTGCTCTGTTGCATCAGAGAAGTATGTGTTTTTGTTACTGTGATATATTTGTTAATACATCACATATAATAAATTTGTTAGTTAGATACAGATGCTTTTAATATTTATTTAGTCAATGCTGTGGTTTAATTGAGGTGAGGTTGTGTCCACAAGAAGCTGCTAACCAAATTATACACTTGAAAGAACCTAAGTGCAAACCAGTCCTTATTTTGTTGTACTTCAAAGATGCTTTCCATTTTAGGTTTTGCTTTTTTAAAGATTCAGAATAGAAATAATGTCAGTCTGTTGTGATTGAAATGTGTGATTGCCAGTTAAAACTTACCTTTATATTCTTTTCTTCTTTAATAATTTGGAATATATTAAAAAAAATTATGGGCAGTGAGGTTCAGGCACAAAAACTATCTACAGAAGCAGAGTTTCACTTGCTGCAACAGCTTTTGAGGTCTAAACAGAAATATGTGGGGGTTTTCCCACTGCAGTTGACCAGCTTGTTTACTAAGAGCTGACAGTTTGTCTTGTCATGGTGCCAAGAAAAGGTGAGTTTTCACAGGTTCTGAGTTCTTGATGAAATGAGTGTAAAACCTTGTGTTTTTAAAATCTTGAAAAATATGTTCTTCTGCTTTGGAGCAAGCTAGTCCGGCTTTTAAAGTTTGGTTCTCTATTAAAATATGCAACTTGGAGCACAAGAAACTCGACCAAATTGGTTTTGGTAGTATTTCACAAAATTAGAAGTTACTTAAAGTATTTTAAAATAAATAATGTTTTTAAGTTGACTGTTGCTTTGTTGGAAAATGACTGTTGCTTTGTTTGAAAACAACTTGACAATGGGTTAAATACCATGAAGATATTTAGATGATGAATAGCAAGAAGACTTGAAACTGCAGTGGCAAAGGATTGGAAAGATTCCAGGTAACTAGGATGTGTGTTGATACTAAACTAATAGAACAGCAATCCTGTTCACCAGGTGCCATCCTGATGGCGCCTCTTAGAGTAAGACAGTGGTTTCAAGGTGGGAACCAGTGGGATCCAAACTCCTGGAAGAACTGTGTGGTCAAATTCAGGCTACCAGGAGGTGGTTTGTGAGACCAGTGACTTCTGGAGAAGAAATTCTGCCCTGTAAAATGAGATAATTTCCACTTTGTTTTGCAGCATTCGAGTTTTAGCAGGAGCGTTTGCAAAGATCCCACACAGAGCAAAGAAGTGTCGGCTGCACTGCACAAAGCCACTGACACTGCATATTGACTACTGTGAAAACACTGCCAAAATAGGGTAAGGAGAGCTAGTAAATACATTCTATTTGTGCATTGCTGAAGCATGAGGGTTTAGTGCAGAATTTTTTAGAAGGGATTATATTTCAAGAAGAAATCTGCAGTATTCTCATAGTAAACACAGAACTGTACCAGCTACTAAGAGGAAAATCAGCTCTCTTCCAGCTGAGAGGACAAAGCTTCCCAGGGAAGTGGTGGAGTCACCATCCCTGGAGGGTTTAAAAGATGTATAGATGTGGCACTATGGGATGTGGTTGAGTGGCGGCCTTGGCAGCGCTGAGTTAGTGGGTGGACTCAATGATCCTTTTCCAACCTAAATGATTCTATGATTTCTTCATATTTTATATTGGGTGCAAGCCGTGATACCTTGACAGAACAGTATCTTTTAATTTTGATCAAAAATTCATGATATTGATGAGCTGGAACAATATTACCAAGACTAAAGTAATGTGCTGAGTAATCAGATTCTGCTGATTTGTGTAGCTGTGCACTTTGTAAGAATTTGCATGATATAGAGCTTTGTGCTTGTATAGAATTTTTTTTTAATTACCATTTTCATGTTTGATAATGTGGAAAAACTGGTTATGTTTATTTTCCTAGACCAGCCAAAAGATGGGATACTGCTGCTATCCAGCATTTTAGAAAGCTTCTTGAAGGTAAATAGCACTTAAGTTTTGGGAAAAACCAATTGTTAGAGAAATGTAGTACTTGTGTACAAGTTCATTGTGCTTGAGTACACCTGATTATATTTATAAATGCTGTTTGTTAAAAACAATGAGAAAGGACCTGCCTCAGTATGGAGTGACTAAGGCACAAGTATTTGTGGAGCTGTGTTTTGAGTACTCTGGGTTTCCATGCTGCATAAGTTTTGGTAGTTAAATAGATTGTGTTTAGGCTAGATTAGGCTAACTGAGGGAGCATTCATGTCACGTTTGTTTTGAACATTGGAACCATTCTGTGTATTCAACATGAGACGCTGAATCAGCATCACAGCTGTCCTGCATTAGCATGTGCAGAGGTGCTTCAGGACTTCAATTGGCTGTGTTTGCCCGAGTGAAAAGTGTGACAAAGCTGTACAGATGTGTGAATACAACTTCTTTCAACAAAAGGAAATGTCACACTTGGAAAGAACATGCTGGTGCCCCAGACTGTCAGAGCCCAAGAGAGAACCAAGACTTTTAGTGTAGAACTACGAGTGGTTTGTCTTGAGGAGTTGTTAATCTGTTTCAACTCTCAATCCTCCTCCAAAGACTAAGGACAATTTCCTTTTTGGAGCTTTTAAGTTTTTATTGTTAAATTCCTCGTTTAACTTAGGTGAAATAGGAAGTGTTACATGTTTTTAATTGTGATGCCTGTTTTTGTCTGTCTCAGAAAGTACAAGTGAAGAATGCTGATAGTGTGATAAAGATTTAATCTTTTTTCTTGTGTTTATTACTACATTTAGAGGCTACCGAGGTTAAAGCCACCATACAGACAGTAGAAGATAAAGTGTTAGAGGTGTTTCTTTTTGTGACTATAAGGGATGAAAAGGTGAGATACTCTTATATTTCCACCTCTGTTGGTGTATTTTGCTATTAGTTTAAGACTGGAAAGCATGCCTTGCAAATTTTGTAGTTTCAGTCAGATACAGTAGAAGCTAAATCATTAACATATTAGAGGTTTTTATTACAGTGCTGTTTATTGTAAACCTCTGGAGAAATTCCAAGAGGCAGAACTTGTATTTTTCTCTGCATGAACCTTTTGTCAATAATGAAAAAGAAAAGCAAGTGAAGTCCAGCCAGTATTTAAGTGGATAACTATATGCATTATTTGGTGTACTTCTTGTGGTATCATATTTGAAGATGTTTCAGTAAGGCAGCTGCATAATACTGTAAAACTAACTAAAATTTCACACTCTTGCATACAGATGAGTCCTCAAGGAGCTGGAAGAACCATCCAGTCTAGTTCCACTTGCCAAAATGTGTTGTAACTTGTGTTACATCTCTGCTGTAGCTACTGCCAGACTTAAGCAGCTATATGGTAGATACAAGAAGTCTTAGGCCTAATACTACTCTTTTTTTCTGCCAGATTTTGATGTATGCTGAATGCAAAAGAAATAAACAGGCTTCACTGGGTTAGAGGGTTCTTTTAGATGTGTCGGGCTCATAGAAACAGTTAATTCCGTACAGAATTTTGGCCAGACACATAAAACTCAGTAATTAACACCTATTGAAAGAACATACAGGAAGATAGGACTTTCCTTTTTTTAGAATTAGTATTTGACAGAAAACATTCACTGGTACTTCTTATATCTGGGTTCTGTTTGGTTGGATTTTTTGGGGAGTATTTTATCATTTATAAAAGCACTGCTTTTGTTTTAAGCTTCACATAAATTCTAAACAAGTATGTGCTGGTGTAGCTTATTGCTTGTTAACACTGATCAAAAAAGATCTTGTTTGGGTTTTTTTATAGATCTGTGTTAATGATGATCTGGTTGCAAAGCACTTTGCTCATTACAAGGAAGATGAAGGGACTGCAGAGAGTTCTTCAGATGTTTCTGACGATGAAGTGTCGTTAAATGCTGAGTGTGTTCCAGTGGAGTTTGTTGGTCCTACGTTTCTTGCCAGGCCAAAACTGCCCTTTGGGGAGGAGGTGTCACCACATCTTGGGCCAGGTAGGACCCACAAGTGGGGGAGACAGTCCTGCATGCATCACTTCATGTGTTTAGTTGGATGTGTGGAATGGGACTGTCCTGTCTTGGTTTGGATCCTAGTGACTGGGACACGTGGTGTGCATCTCTAGCTTTTTATGTGTTCAGATAATCAGAAATTGGTATCTCCATTTTATTTACCTTTTTAGGTCTTGCTGGTTTTAATTCTGTTATTGAAAAGCCATCCCAAATGTCACGCACAGATCTAAATGACAATACTGTGCCTGTAAGTATTACATTTTGCATTAAATTGTGAAATACAAACTAATGTAAACATACATAGGCCAGATTAGGAGTGCTGTAGTTGCCTAGCTTGTTATTATTAGTTTTCTGAAGCTTGTTTCATCAAAATTGTTGCCTTAGTCAAAGAAACTTAGAGTTTGTAAAAGAATGCTGCAAAATATTTGGAGAATTCCACAGTTGGGTAAGACACTTTGAACTTTGTGTTTTAAATAATGCTTTTGAACAGTATTTTAGTGCTTAAAATTGTTGCATCCCAGGTCAGTGAGGGAGATGCAGAAACTGGGATGCCTTGGGAGGACACTCACTTTAGAGACAGGGTGACACAGTGCGACACTCTCCCACAGTTCCTTGCCTCCTTATGTTAATGGCCCCAGTTACATCACCCCTGTTCTCCTTCCCAGTTCTAGGATGTTCCCTGTTCCCACTTTACCCATTGGTTCCCATTCCCTGCATCTCCCCCTCGGTATCCGTGTTGGTTGTTTTCCCCTGGCCCTGCCTTTGCAGCACCCCTGGTCCCTCTACCCATTGGCCCTCAGACTTGATGCTCTGCCTCCCCCATCCCATATATAACCCCTGGACCCTGCTTTGTTCTGGGTTCTTCTGCCCCTGAGCCCCTTTGGGGTGCTAGTCAATAAACTGCCACGGGAACCTTGTACAAAGAACCCCTCCTGCCTCTTTCATTCCTCAACCTGCGCGTGAGCGTCTGGTGCTTGTCCTGAGCTACCTGCCTTTCCCTGAGGGAGACACTCTTGGGAAGGCAGTGACCTCGGCAGCTTCTGCCATGTCACTGCATCAAATGTTTCCTTTCTAGGTGGTCAGCATGGTGCCAGGTTTGCCTTTCAAGGAAGATAAAGCAGTTCAAACAGAGAGGTGTGGTGCAGCATGTTAAATGTTTAGAATGATTCTGTAATCAGACGGTTGGGAGCTGTAGTGTGTTTGCAGTTACTGTTCTTAGGCCTCTAAAGGGCAGAGGGAAAGGGAAGGTACATACACATGCTTTTGGGGAAGGAGGGACTTCGAAGCTGCTGATAGTTACCCTGGAGAAATACCCATTATTTCTAAACAGTAGCTTGACAACAGGGGAGTGGTGGCGGGGAGGTATTTTTCTGCACAGTAAGTGTGTTAATTTGCTTTATTTTATTTTTAGTGTGATTTGCAAAGATTTCAGATTTAATGAAATATGACTAGGTCAATTTGTGCAATGCTTTCACTGTGCTGCAGGTCATTTGATGCATAGGTAGTAAACCTCAGGAGTATTTCTTCTTTCAGTTTCTAACTGATGCAAAGATGAGTTGTTTTACGTTTTAGAACTTTAAGAAGCCTTTTTTTCTACAGTACAGTCTATTTTTCTTCTAATGTCAGGGAACTTACCAACTACCAAAAAGATTCAGAAAGATTATTTTCACTAAATTTTGCTTTTCAGGTGGTGGGTTTTGATTTCTTCTCTCATACTGAGGGTTTTTCTCGTTGACATAGATATGTCAGAAATACTTGAAATGAATTGCTTCATGACACTTTGGAAATACTGGTGGTATTTATAAATGACATTTTTCTTTTGTATTTATGTTGGATTTAATATCTCCGTTTCTCAGGCTTCCACAGTTCTTAAATTCCAGTTCCCTCCAGACACACACAGTTGAAGATGACCAACAGGTATTTCAAACATTAACTTTCATTTAACTTCTCTTGTGTAAACATTTTGGTTTTGGTAGCATTGGGTCTTTGTGGAAGGAGGTCAGGGGCTGACTGCACTTGCTTTGGCCTCTGCAGGCTAAAGCTGAGCCAGCCAGCCAAGTTGGGGATGCCTCTCTGAATTTAAGAAAGGGCAAAAACACAGGGAAGGGAACAAAAAAAAGTGAGAAGCAGGCAATGCCAGGGTCAGAGGAGTAGAAGGAGCTCCATGCAGATGTTTCTAAAGGGGCTGCAGTCTGTGGACGACCTGCACTGGAGCAGAGAAGGAGAGATGGAGAGAAATTTCCATCTGCATTGTGACTGCAGTCCCTGCCTTGTGCTGTTCCTTGTGGGACTGAGTGCCAGCTGTACACAGAGTATCCACGGCATCTCTTGAGAGGTTTAAGATAATTAAGACCATCTTTGCAAGTCTTTCTTCAGAAAAAGCAATAACAAGTTTTTATCTTGCCCTTGGTCTGTGTAACCTGTCAGTATGAATGAATCTTATTTAAAGTGAATTTAGAATTTGATTCATTTACATCAAAATGCCATTTTTTTAAATACAATGAGTGCGTCTGAGTTTTGTGTAAGCTAAACCCTTTTTGTTAAGTATTGCCATTGTAGTCTCTTTGTCTCATGGTTTCAGAGTTTTCAAAATGTTAGGAAAGAGAAAAACTTTGTGTTCCTGAGCAAGAAAATTGAACCATCATCACTTCTGGAAACAGCACCACTTTCTGATGGTCTGAAAAAGGTAGCGGTGATGATACTACATTGATTATCTTTTTAAGACAAGTTTTGTAGCTGAAATCACCATAATAAATACAGTAATACCTCAGTTTGATTGAGAAATGTTTACAAGACTGTTCATGTGATTGAATAAATGAAGCTTTGGAGAAATGCTGTAAGAATTTTACACATTTTTTTCCGGTATATTAGCCACTACTACAAGTGGATTTGAATTTTAATACAGTAATTTAACAGCTCAGCCCAGAAGATGGTTTTTCATATTACCTGTTAAAGACATTTGTTACGTAGTGGATCAAAAGCTTTTAAATCACTCATTGCTATGCTTTGTCTTGTTTTGTTGGTGTTTAAGTACACAAATTTAATGGGAAACTCTTAATTTCTCTTTCTGTAGGAACTTGCTTGGAGCAAGTTTTCAGGCCCTACCTTCACCCAGTCCTACTGTTGGCCACCAGTAGCTTGGGGATGTGATGTTGTTGCCATCTCCCATCAGGGAAATGATCCCTTATTATATATTCCACCAGTTCTTACACTTTTGCAGGAAAGTGACTACCAAGCCTTGCCAAACATGAGTGGGGTATGTATATATTGGACCACAGAACCTGTTACTACTCTGAATGTTTGGAATGTATACATTAATGTCATCTCAGTGCATCTTCATGATGCCTGCCAGTTTCTGTGTAAGGCCTCTGCTTAGAGGACTTGGATGGAGTCTGTGAATGGGGCGAGTCCCAAACTTCCTTTTAAAGCAATCCCTAACAAATGGTTCATGCCCTGGCACTTATATACACAATGGAGCTTTGTTTCTGCATAAGTAGTATGTACTTATTAAACTAAAATGGATATTAGCTGTTTTAAATACTATAATGTGTTTTCTAGCTTGTATTAGATCATAGAAACAGAATTACTGAGGTTGTAAGGGACCTCTGAAAATGGCCCAGTACAACCATAGTAAGACAAGATTCTTAAGGTTCTGTACTTCTGCCTAATACTGTGTTGTCAATTTTTGTACCTGTGTATGTAGCCACTAGCACTGATTGTATGTCCTGGATGGAAGAAGGCACAACTTGTTCTTGACCTGCTGAAAAGATACAGGAAAGGCTGCAGATGCCTTCATCCAGTGCTGATAATCCTTGGGCAGAACAAGGAAGCAGCCAGCCAAATGGAAATCCGAGGCTGTAAGAATATTTTGTCATCTTAGTTATGCTTGAAGGTAGTGTGGGCTGCCTTAATTGCAGAAGCATGTGAAACAATAATTTCTGCTTCTCAAGTTCTTGGTTTATAAAGTAAAGTTGGGGGGTTTTGTTTGTTTAAGTGGTGGTTTACAATTTGCTGTTACAATAAATGTTCAGTACTTTGTGCATCTAACTCAGTAACATGCAGAGGGTGCTCCACAGAGAAGCAGCATAGAAGTAATAAGAAAGCTGTTGGGAGACTTACCCTGTTTAGATGTACGTACTTAAAACATTTAGGTGTGTTCTGGTTTGGTGCCTTTGTTAAGCTTTGGTTGATACCTGCATTTTCAAAAGTGGCTTTTGATGTGCCAAGAGAATAAGAACTATGGATAAAACTATGAAGAACTGTGTAAAATTCCATTTCAGCAGTTGGTATTTTTTCATCCATCATTCAAGTTTGAGCCTGGTGGGTGAATTCAGACCTTTAAGCAGCAGAGCTGTTGGTGTATTTGCACCAGTGAAGATTGGTGTGGTTTTATTTCTGTGTGTAGATAGATACACATGCACACACGTCTGTGTAAATTCCTAAGCTACAATGTGTGCTTTATTCCACTCTTGAAATTGAACTTTCCTGAAATTGCTCTTGCATATATTTATAAATACTTCCCTTCTGGCTATTTGGTTCTGAGTTATTGCCTCTACTTCCGGTAGCTTACTGGAAAATGAGATGACATCCTGCTTTGTAAACTTGCTAACCTTCAGACATTTCATTGGATTTCAATATATAAGAGCCTCACCCACTCATGAGTTGGAAAACTTGAAGGAGTAGAAAAATACAAACTCCCCAGCTTTGAGATGATGAATCTGAAATGCAAATGTGACCCTTTTTAATAAAGCTACTGTGTCTTTTGTTGTCACAGTAATACTCTTCCAAGTAGTAAGTTAATGGTAACAGTTTTTCCTTCTTCACTTGTAGGTGAGGTAGTAGTGACTACACCATACAACCTCCTGAGACTGCTGGAACATAACACTAGGTTGTTGTGTAGGGTTTGCCATCTTGTTCTTGATGAGGTCGAGGTGCTGTTCTCTGACACTTCTGAACAGGTAAATGGCTTACACAGTCACTTCGCAAAATGCTGTTCCAGTTGTGCATGTTTCTGAAACAGTGGCACACACTGAGGAAAAAAACACTTCTGGAAGTGGGTTTATGGTGAACTCCCTCTTTTGTTTTTTTCTTTATTTTTGTAGATTACTGTGTTGGCAGGGTGGGCTTGTCTTCTAGTTACCACCTATTTTTTGCTGAGTGCTTCTGCCCTCTCAGATCTGCTTTGTCTAGGCTTTTTATATTGCAGAGCTGAACAGATCTTTTTCCTGAGATTTCCATCTTCTCTGGACAGAATCCTGCATTGCACATGCATATGCTGTCCTGTTGCTTTCTCTTGATTCAGAAGTCATGCAAAGAACAGGATAAAAGTGGACATACCAAACTGTTCTTTTGGGGGGTGAAACTTGTAGTTTGCTGTGGTAGTGGCTTTGTGAGTGGAAAAAACAGTGTTCTCAAACAGTGTATTTTTCTGGGCTGTCATGAGCTTGCTGGAATATGATGAGAGGAGAGAAAAAAACTTCTTTTCTTCCTAGGTGTTTACTATACTGGATTGTTACAAGAAAGCCACTGCTCAGGCACAGGGGAATCTACCACATCAAATCATTGCTGTGGGAACTCAGTGGAATAAACATATCACACCCTTGATAAAGGAGTTCATGAATGATCCTCACATTGTGATAACTGTTATCGAAGAAGCTGCCATCTTTGGAAGTGTGCAACAGGTAAAACTTAGGAAAATATGTCGCTGCTTGGATATGTGGCTGCTGCTCGTTTGTTGGAAGCAGGTGGTGCTGCAGTGCTGCCTCCCAGTGTGAGCTGCAGTGGCTCTTAGAAATCATGTGCAGGTAAGTCACTGAACAAGCTGGAGGTCTCTTACTTTCTTTTATAGGACTGAGATGAAGACAGTCCTTTGACTATGTCATGGTTAGTGTAAACGAGTCTAAATTTGATGAGATGTATTTGCAAACAGTACAGTTTTTGACCAGAATGTTTTTGTGTTAGCTGTGACTGGCAGAACTACAAGGTAAGCAGTGCCAAGGCAAATCAAGTAAAGCATTTGATTTGCTGCTTTCACACAATACCAAACTTTTGGCCTCAAATTTCTAGATGGCGTATTACATATTTTCAGGTATCATTTCACTTAGTTTCCAGTCAATGTGGTATAGCCCTGAGGAATAACACAAAATGGTTTAAGTTTGATTTGAATTACAGTGTGTCTCAGCATGGTGTCGTTTGTGAATTTTAAATGTTGGGAAATCTCCAAAAGTAGGTACTCTGAGCATGTAAGGAAACTGAAAGCAACAAGTTTCTGTGAGAAGCCTTAATGATTGAGCAGAACTGAAAGTGTCAATGTGTGGATGCATTAAGGTTAGAATTGGGAAGAATTATATGGTAAAATACCTATGGGTTATATGAATTACCAGCTCTCTGTTTTGTATGCTTTTAGGTGGTGCAACCCTGCATGAACAGCAACAGAACTGCTGAGTTACTCAAAATCCTGGATTTTACCCAGAGGAATCTTCAGAAAGTGCTGGTCTTCACTGACTCAGTAACTGAAGTAGAGATGATTCATAAGGTAAGAAAGCATTTAAACTTATATAAGCAGGGGTTTTTTTTAATTTTAAAGTCATAGCAAACTAAAATATCTTGGCTTCAGGGAATAAAGGAGGAATGTGAATTTGGAAGTTAACAATTCCTGCTAGAAGTAACCCCAGACTGACTGTCAGCAAATAGCTGGCATAGATCATGTGATACCTAAAGGATTCATTTCTGATGTAAATATTATTGCATCTGGAATGTTTATTCTTTGATTGTTAATGGAAGCAAATCTGGCTTGGGATTGTAATTTTCTAACACATTCCCCTTAAATATTTGAGGGCTCAAGAGTATCAAAACCAACCCTGTCACCACTTTAAAAAGTGCTTGTTGATGTTAAAGTAGGATTGAATTTGTTCATAGTAATTCTTGTTGAGCAAGAATTCTTTGAACACCAACTTCAAATATTTTACATGGCCTCTGAAAATATTTCAAGGGTTCATGTGATGAAGAGTGCTTGTTCTGAGAGACTGAAACATGAATCTGCATGTTGTTAGATCATGGAATCAGAGAGGACACATTAACGAGGGGAAAAGCTTGACATTTTTACTTTCTTAAATGTCTGTTTAATGTATTAAAACATGAGAACATGAGCTTGTAGTTTTCTTTTTATACAGGAAATTAATGAACCTTATCTCCATTAATACAATTTTTTTTTCATGTAAGCCACCTACATTTCATTAGCTCTTTCATTGTATCTCTACATGAAGATGTGCTAAATTCTAGTAAGAGATGCTGCCTATTAGACCTGATTGGAGAAAAAGTACTGCAGCACTGCAGGAATATGTAACTTTTCACTTTGCCATGCAGGCACTGAAGAGCAACTCAATAGTTTCCTTGAAAAAGCATAAAGAGAGCAGGTGTAATGCTGAGTGTGTCTTGGAGAGGTGGAGAAAAATGCACAATTCTGGCACTCCTGCTGTGTTAGGTGAGGATTCTCTGTCTGGTTGGGATTGTATCTTAATGCAGAGCTAAAATCTGCACCAAGCACTTAAACTGGGTTATCTCACCACTTCCACAGGGGCAGATCCCTATGAACTCTTTCCGGTTCTCTGTTCACTTCTTAATGCTACAGCCCTTTAAGTTTTTTTCTTTTCTCCTGTTACTATTTCCCCTGCTTAGTTAAAAGAACTACCAATGTTTTCAAAGATTTTCCATCATTTCACAATTGTCTCTGCTACACAGGAGATACTAAGTCTGAAATAATTTCCAAACTACGAAGATTTATTGTAATAATTTTCTGTAAGTTCCATTAGGGCTGTTTTTCAATTTTTTTGCAGTAACAAAGGCCTTTATCCATTTTCAAACTCAATTTGTTCTTCATGTTATATAAAAACAAGAAGGTGGACTTACCTCTGCACAGAGCTATGGGAATTCCTGCACTATTTCAGCTGTCTCCTGTCTTACTCCTGTGAATTACTGACTGGTCCTCAATTCTCTGTATTCTGTGGTGCTGACAGGAAATGGAGAATTCTGTGAGCTTGGCCTGAAATTCTGTGTCTGCCATATGCTGATGAGATTTATTGACTGGAGAAATAAAAAGCCTTATAGGAATGTATTGGGGAAAATCCATCTTCATCTTCCAGTCAGGAGAAGGAAATCAGCCATGGTGCATGTGATGTGATACTTCCCATGTTCGACTTAGTACAGTTACATATCTGTGTGAAACATGTGCTTAGTTTTAACAGATGACTGCCTGCAGTCCTTAGGAATCACAGATGCAACTTGGGTGATCCATTTCAGTTTCCCATCTCCAGCAGTCTTTGGGCAGCGCCTGCAAAGCATGAGTGACAACTTCTGCACTGGCATAAAGGTTTGGGTCAACCTTGACTGGGTAGTGCTGCACTGGGTTATGACTGGTGGATACATAAACGTTTTCCCAAAATATTTCTCATTCCTTCTAGGATTCTGCTGTAGATGAGGAAGATACAAAGGCCAAGTCAGTCATTCTGCTGACAGAGAACAGTTCCTGTCATGCACCTGGGATTCTCTACTATTTAAAGCATGCAGAAGCTGAAATTCCAGAAGAACTCTATGACTTGACTGCCAGGGTGCAAGAATCTGAGGAACATGAGAAATTTTCAAGACCCCTGTGTGCTTCTCTTAAATCATTTGGGATTTGCAGGTAAGGAAATGTCAGGTTTTTGTGCCCTGAATGATGATTGCTGCTGATTCCTTGATGAATTTTCCTGTTGGATGCTTTTATCTAAAACATGTTTTGCTTTTGATTTTTTTTTTCTGTTGTTTGTTGCAAGTCACTTAACAGTAGTTTACAACCGAAAGCAAAGAGCTGTTTTTTAAACTTGTTGTGTTTTTTTTTTTTAATGTAGGAACAGAACAGAGTGTCCAGATCGTCATCAAATTAATTTATCAATAGACACAGCCCAGAATATTGCAGATGAAATGATAGAAACACCTGAACGTGTGACAGTAAGTTACAGTTTTCCTTGGGCTTGGGTACCAAGAGGACAGGTCTTAAACAGCTACTTAGCATATTACTTAATTTTTTTTATTTCATTAACCCTACTGCAGTAGGATTAATGCACTCTCCCTTGCATAAATCACTGTGCCAGATGTTCTTTGTGTTGTGTTTTGTAGGTAATTCTGAGTTTACCTCAGATTTTTTTACTGCTTTGAAGATTCACATTTTGTGGGAAGAGGACTTGTGTTCTGTGTATTCATTCCTTTTATAATTTGAGACTATATATCAAAATTAACAAAGATGGAGGTTTACAGAAACTTACATTTCTTGTAGAGGAAACACAGTAATCTGTGGGAGTGAAGAGAAGTTGAAGTGGAAGGATATTTTCATAGCTAACATGTTTGCGCAAACTTGCTGAAAACTGAGCATTTTCTGTCCTTGGGATTAGAGAATGTATTTTCATTTACAGTATGCCCAAGAAATGGGGAGCTCCTCTCTTGTAGGTAGAACATTTGAGTTATTTCCTTCAAAAATATCAGTGCTTTGGAAGACTTTTGGCATAGAGTGCTGTTTTAGTTAGACTTCTTTTTTAGTAGTTCCACATCCATGAAACCTTCATGGCTGTAAGGTTGACTTTGCTACAGTGATTCTTCATATCCCAGTTAGTTTGTGTCTCCAGTTCCCTTTGAGACTTGGGCTTTATCTGAGGTGCTCTCAAAGCAGCATTTTACACATTGGTGTGCACAGCTGTGTGTTTGTAGTCTTTTATTTAAGCCCTTTTGATGCAAAAAGAGGAGTCAGTTCTCCTTGTAAGGCTGGAGAGCATTCAGAGTAGAGCTGGAGTGGTGCAGAATGTGTGAGTGGTTAACAGCCTGGCAGATCATTGGCAGAACTCACTGGTGTTCACTGCACTTGGAATATCATCACCTGACACGCAACAGCTCCTGTTCCATACACTGCTGACTGAACTATGGGCAGTTAGGATTGAGAATAATAACAACAACTCACTGTTTTCTGAAATATGTGTGTACAGCAACATCTGTCACCTTTTGGGTCTGGAAATAGGTATGTGACCTATATATAAAGAATTACATTTCATTGGTTTGAGAAGTCATCCACCCCTCCTTTGTGCTGATGTATTTGTATTTGATCCTTTCAGATCCTGCCTCTCTTCATTGTACATGCAACAAACTACTTTGGTCGGATAGTCAAGAAACAAAAGGACCAATATGCAGTTCTTGCTAAAGAAATGAATGATTATTTCAAGGTACCAGGACATAGGATTTCTGTTAACACCATGGAGAAGTCAGTGTACTGTGGGTTACGTGAGGGAGCCATTTGCCACAGGTAAAATTTTGCTGGCTTTATACTTTATTCATGTGCATGTATTTATACTTTATTCATGTGCATGCGTTTACTGTTGGATAAAGAAAAAAGTTAGCCCATCCTCAAAAGCAGCAAAAAAACCACTGCTATGCCAATAATGCTTTTAAAAAGCTCTTGCCTACTCTGAGTTCCTAAAGGGCAAACAAGATGATTCCCCACACATGCACTCAGTTACTGAGTGGGCTGTGAAAATACCAGTCTTAAAATGAGAGCAATTTTAAAAAATACCCTGCACAACTGGTTACATGAATAATAATTTTGTGTTTCTTTTCCTGCTATGTGAAGGGTTCAGGTGGTAGAGACTCCAGCAAAAGATGAAGAAAATGTCTATAAGGTCACAGTTAAATACATAGATGAAGGCAGGACAAGTCAAGTGAATAGTGATCAGCTGCTTCACTTACCTGCGAAGTTTCAGAGTCTGCCACCTCAGGCTGTGGAAATTATAATTTGTAGAGTAAAACCCATAGATAATGAAGTTGAATGGAATCCAAAGGTAATAAGCAGGTTTTGCATGGTATTTCCTTTATGCTCTTTACCTTCTCTCTGTTTTTTACAAGAAAACAGTTACAAACTGTAAACTTGGGTACCAAATTGCATTGCTTACTAGTATTGACACTAAATACCTGCAGTTGGGGCAGATTCTAAGAAGGTCAGTTCTTTTGTTTTTTCTATGAAATAATACAGGGAAGTTAATGGGATTTTTTTCCTCTGATTTAAATGTCTTTCTTTTAGAATAGGTTCTCACTGCTTTGGATTCTGGGGGAGGAACAGGGGAAGTGTAGCCTCTCCGAATTGACCTGTGTTTGAGTGATCTTTCATTATCCTTGAAGGCTAGTACTGTTCTAAGTTAGAGTTAAGTTAAAGTGTTCCCACTGGTTTATTCAAAACTGTATTTATTGGTTGAATACCCTTTTCTTTGTTAAGCTCAAAAGGTGTTGTTTCATTGTAGTTAAAGTGACTGTAAAGCTGCGTTGGTATCCATACATCTCAAGTGCAGTGATAACTTGTTTTTCCTAGGTGACTGATCACATTAATTGCAAAATTAAAGGAAAACTTCATCATGCAAAAGTGGTGCATACCTTGGGAAAGACAGTTTGGGTTGACCCAATGGTAGGTATAGAATGGCAGCACTGGGAAGTCCTAGTGTATCTGCACATGGTCCAAGACTATTCCACAAAGTTAGTAATAAAAGTGTATTTGGGAGGTACTAGTGCTCAGTAGTTTGTCTTGTGAAATCAGTTCTGCAGTTTGTCATATTCCACTGGAAGAATGAAACTTGGATCCTCCAAGATGGTTTGCTGATATCCAAGAGCTCATGAAGTAGACTTAAATTTATTTTGTTTATAAATTCCTAAATCCACTCTTACAGCCCTTACACTAGTTTGCAGTCGGTTTTAGTATAAATTTTTCTGCAAATTAAAAAACATTGAAGCTTTTCTCCTTCATTTTTTTGATCAGAACATGAAAAATGGTTGCTCTTGTTCTTGGAGTTTTTTTGTTTTACAGTTTCACATCCATTAGCATCCAGCAGACTCCTTGATTTTGTGGAGCAAGTCAAGTGAAAAAATGGATTGCAAAGAGAAAATGATCTGCAAGTCATTCTTTTCAGTAGCTTCTGTTCCCATATGGTGTAGCTCAACCTTTCATCAGTTTCTAGGCTTTGGGGTTTTTTATTGTGCCCCCCACCCCCTCAGCTCTTCTTGGGTTGTTTGGGACTCACAGTTCTTTACTGTATGAGGTACATTATGCTGTCACTTACATGATCAGGGCTGGCACTGTTTACTTAATTGCCATCCTGGTTCTCTTAGTGTAAACAGCCAGTTACTTGAGCCATTATCACAATGTAAATGATGGTGATACTTGGAAAACTATGAAACATGAGGAGGTTCCTGTCTGAAAATCAGGAAAACCAAATTGCCTGCAGGCATAAGTCAGTAGGGCTGTGTTTGAAGTTTGACAAAAAGAGCAGCATTGAGTTGGAGAGAGACCATTGAAGAGCTGTGCTTTCCCTTTATGTTGTGTAATTTAAGGTTGGGGTTACCAATCTTCCCACGATGAAGATGTGGATCAATGAGTACAACATTCGGTCTGAGATTTTGTCGATGGGTTTGGGAACCGACAATCCTGAACATGTAGGAGAAATTCAGAAGCTATGCAGACAGATACCAGTTTTGGATCGTGCAGAGAGCTTGGAGCATTTGTAAGTGTTTGCAAATTTTTTTTCAGCATATACTTTATTAAGAGAAAAATTCTATTTAACTGATTATGAATAATATTGCTGACACTGATGTTCATTCAAATGCAGAAACAGTTGTGTTTGTAATATGTCTACTTCCCATTAACTACTCTTTAGCCCCATAACACCAAGGAAAAGAAAATTCTAATTCTAGGAAATGTTAACATAGAATTTGATGCAGACAGGCACGTTAGTAACTTGACTAACTCTATAACTCCTAACTTACTAACTCTGTAGTTAGTATGGAGTCTGAATTCAGATTCTGTTACAATTTATGATGCTCAGTAGCTGGTTTGGATGCTTACCAGTCAGTAAACATCTGGTATCTCAGGCACAACCTGTTTGCATTTATTCCTTTCTCCTGGGAAAAGAAGGTTGGGAACCTCCATGTCACTGTGAAAGCATGTAATGCTAGGGACCACGTAACTTACTGTGATGCTGTGTGCTAAAATGTCTGTAATGCAACTGCTTGGATCATTTTTTTACAGACCTGCTAAGCCTGAGACTACTGTTGAAAAATTCGGAACTTCAGTACAGGCTTCGTTAGTAAGGTACAGGTTAAAGTAGGGGGAGGCAAAGTAAGGTGAAGCTGACTGTCATTTGTGGGTTTTCTTTTAAAACGGCTTTGTCCTGTGTTCGGAAGCACAAAAGAGGACACAGCTGGTCTAGAGGAAGCATCCAGTCCACAGGATCCATCGATACAGGAAAATTCTGCTGAAAGCTGTAACAGTCCTGTGACTCCTCCAAGCAGTAAGCCTTCAATCCTTTCCAGAAGTTTTTAAACGTGAATTCGAGTTAGGTGCATAATACCAACCTAACGGTCATCCTGGTGGCTGCAGACTGCTCTGGGTATACAAAGCAGCACCCTGTGGCTGATGTTTGCAGTCAGCTAGAGCTGCCTTCCAGTGAGCAGTCAGGAGATGCTGAGAGAGTGACTCTTGCTACTGTAACTGTCCGGCTGTCTGGGGGATGCTCTGTCCTTGAGACACTTGGAATTCTTTGGCTGTGAGTGGAACATGTGAGCAGGACATCTCTGCTGTAGAGGGGACAAGAGCTCTGCTGTCCAAGGCCACAGGATTTAAGGGAGTTGAAATCTGTTGAAATAAAGTTGTTCTCGGAGAGGGTAATTTTTCCCAAGACTGAGGATGGCAGAAAATGGTGCTTCCCCCAATTTCTTTTTCGTCTAATCTCAAGGATGTGTTTACTATTCTGTCAGTAGAGGCTTAGAAATGCTTAGGCATAGCAGGGGGACAGGATTACCTGCTAGCAGCTGACACATGAGTTCAGAGCAGTGGAAGGTAAAGAAGTTCTAGGAGATGAAAAGGCTGGAGTGCTTATTGTAGAATGGTTTTTTTCCCTGTTAATAGTCACACTAATGCCATGTTTCGAGCTGTGGTGTTGACACCACTATTAGTCATTTCATTCCTGGAACTCCCCACTAATTCCCAAAATTGTGCTTCAGGTGTCAAATAAATAATGTTTTGAAACTCGAGAAAACCTTCACCTGACCTGGAAAACGGCATGTTTGGTTTGGTTTTTTAAAATCATCTAACACCAACTTACAGTATTTTTGATAATTAAAATTTTTAGTTGAATTACTAACTTTGATATTTTTCAGGATAGGAAGTACACAATATAAAGGACAAAGACAGTAATTTGGTTGCTAGCAAGTTGTTTTTGTGATGGTATAGGGAAATTCTGGGAATACCTGGTTTCTGTAGCATTGGGAAGTATAAAAGATGTTTCTGGATGTCTTTTTAGATGATGTCCTTCAAACAAAAGAAGCAGAAGACTCGACTGTGCATCAGCAGAAAGGGTAAGAAAATAGTGACTCATTCCCATCTTGCTTTTATGTGAACTGACAAACAGGATTTTTCTGTCTCCTGTGGTCAGCTGAAAAGCTCCTTTTGTCTGTCAGAGGTTGGTTTTGCTGTTAGCTTTTCCTTTGGCACTTTGAGGGCAGACTATGGTCATCCTGAAATGAGGCAGCAGGTGTGATTCTTGTGGATATCAAAGTCAGTGGAGTGTGTCTCCCCATGGAACTTGTATATGTGCTCCTCCAGAGATGTGGAATATGGTGCTGTTGTAGGAAGCTCGAAAGGTGTCCCATCACCTGTTTCACTGGCACTGCTGCTGGTGTCAGGTCTGCATGGCCCAGGCTCCTTGGCTGAGTTGTGACTTCATGGGCAAATTGTGGCTCCGTGTGAGACAGCTTTGCTAAATCTCAGTGGTTTTCTGCTTTGGAAAATACCTCTTAAATGAACTTCCTTTTAGCTGTCATCCTCCAATCAAGTGGTTTCAAGATGATGTGAGTGTGTCACTGAAGGTACAAATACTGAGGGCAACTGACAGTAAATGTGAGTTCTCTAGAGAAAAGGTGACTTTCAGGTAGGTTTAAGAAACTTCAGTATAATCAGCAAAATGTCTTTGTTTGGATTTAGTGTTTTTAAACTTAATGTATATTGCAGTGCTTATTCAGAAGGCAAACTTTATGTGGCTGACCTGGAGCTCTATCAGTCAGTAATTGCAGAGAAGTCCACATGTGTGATTAAGGATACAGAGGCTGTGATTTTACTGGTGAAAGAAAAAAAAGGAGCATGGTGCAAATTACTGAAAAACAAGGTGAAGTGAAAATTAATTTGAGTTACTGAATGTTCTGAACACATTTGCTGTGCCTCAGAGCAAGTATTTCAAACAATGTTTTTGTCAACAGAATGTTCACGTGTCCTTAGATTTTGAACACTGGGAAGAGTCTGAAGATGAAAGGCCTTTTACAGTTGGTGAGGATTGAATGAGTCTGTGTTTATCATACATAAAATAATCAGCATTCTCTCTTTACATTGGCTTTATCTGAAATACGTATTTCCAGCAGGTTGCTCAAATTCTCTGAAAAGAGCTGAGGGGACCTCTAGAGCAAACTAGAGGTAGCAGAGCACTTTTATATCAGCTTAGCACAGACTAAGGGCAGACAGAAGTGATTCTGAGTGTTTGGGTCTAGTTTGTAGTGAAAAGCATTGGGGCTTGCTGGGTTGGTTTAATAGTACCATATATTTGTTCTGGAGCTTCTTTTTCCTGGTTTATAAATGTTACACCTTGTTAATCACTTGCAGGTTCTGCAAAACTGAGCTACCCTCCTGCAGGATCTGAGGAGTGGTTTGAGTCCTCAGAAGACAGCGATACAGACAGTGATGAATAACTGGGAGGAGAAATTCCTGTCTGATAAGAACTGTATTATTGATAATTGTTAATTAAACAGTTGATGTAATTGTTGAGTTGATAATTGATGTAATTGTGGCTTGTTAATGTAATTGTTAATTAAAAACATTAGTGCCTTTAGAACCTGACTGCAGTTGTGCTTAATTGTAACCTTCACCAGAGAACAGGTACTGGCAAAGCTGTACCTGGTGTAAGAACACTTAAGAGCTGATGTAATCTGTATTTTGGTCTTGCTCTGCATCCCAATGACAATAGAAATTACCTACTTGAAAAATCAAGCTGTGGAGCAGATGTTTTCCTTTGCTTGTTCTGTTCTTCTTTTGACTTAATACCTAAATAAAATGTAAGGTGTTCAGGGTTTTTTTAGTCTCTAGTGGGTTACTTAAAAGGTATTAAGTTACCTCTAGTTTTTGTTCAAAAAACAAAGCCTCTTCTGTCAAGTAGAAGCAAAAAGTGGGTTTAGCCATACATACATACAAAGCACCAGTCTATAAAGAACAGTGTAAAAATACCACCACTCTGTCCAAGAATATTCATCTGGCCTCAAGCAGTTTTTGATCAGGGTTTTCATGAGGAAGAGCTTTCTGGGGCACTTGCTAAGTGCAGTTGCATTTTGGAACATACGTGAGCTTTTAACATTCTCATGCACTAAGGAATTCAGTGAAATAATCAATTTTCCAGATTTTGAAGCCTTGCCTGATGAGGGCATTGAGCACAGGAGGGAATGAGAAGCTGGAGGAGCAGGTGAGGAGAGAGTCTGTCAAAAAAGGGAGGTTGTAGCCCCAAAATGCCTGACAGTTCATAGGAGGGAGAGGTGTAAAAAAAGTTTTGCATTTTTTTGTATATATTTATACTTATATTGATTTCAAAATAGCCCCCCATACATTATTATATATGTGGGTTTAAAATAAGCAATGCTTCTTAGATCCATCGGCTTTGAAAGTACAAATGCAACTTTTGTACATACACATTAACTAAAAAACTGCTTGAAACTGCAAGAAGAGAAGATCCCTCTGTGCTAATCAAAGTACCTTCGCTGCGTTTTTTCTGAGTCTCCTACGCCCGAAGCGTCAGATGTCTCCAAGGCGGTGCTGCCGCCCTGTGGGGCTGTCCGGTACTGCGGCGGTGCCCAGAACGGTGCTGCTGCCGGGCCGGGCTGGGCAGGGTTCCGGGCCCTGGGGCACGGCCCGGTTCGGGGGTGCCGGCCCTGGGGCACGGCCTTCGCGGCTCCGGGCCTGGGGTGGGGCACGGCACGGCACGGCACGGTTCAGGGCTCCGGGCCCCCCGCACGGCTCCGGGCACCACGCAGTCCTCGGCCAGGGCGGGGACCTCAGTCATCCCCGGGGCCGGCGTTCCCTCAGCCTCCCCTGCTCCAGCCCTATGTTTTTAGCCGCCCCAGCCCTGTCGCGACAGCGGCATGTCGCCGCTCGCCTTTCCAGTCCCGCGAGGCCAGCAGCTCAGGGCCCGGCAGGCGGACGCACTGTCCCTTCTGCCCGCGGGGTGTCCGCACGGCCCCGCCCGGACGGCCCCGCCTCGGCCTCGGGGGCTCATCTCCGCCCAGCACAGCGCTGCCCAGTGCCTCCCCCTGCCCCCCACGTTCGACTCTGCACCCTCCAGGACTGACGATATTGCCTGACACATCTGCTCCATAGAGCAGCCACCAGCACCCCACTGGCACAGAGCTGCTGACCCCTAAGCTCACCAAGCACAGGGAATTTATCTGCCTGCATGGTCCCTTGCTTGCTGCATGGTCTCATGGCACACTTGCATGTCTCTGATAGCACACACCTTTCCTAATGTCTTTACAAATAATTGGATGGGTGAAGGTATGGGTGTTAACGTCTTTGAAATGCGTCTTAATGTCTCCACTGACTTTGGGCAGCGGATTTGTTATCGGGCCCTGACAGTTTGGCTCCTGAAGTAGATAAGGGGGTCTGTACAAGCCAGAACTTCTGAACTTTGGGGAAGAACAGTAGATTCAAGGGGGGATATGGGGTAGCTGCTTCGAGAAGGCTGTACCTTCCTAGTACCTTGGCCAATGGGGAAAGGAAGAGAGTAACATGCTGCTGAGAGTTTGGGATAAAGGCAGGCGGTGTCCTCCGAAACCCGGACAGAGAAAACGACTCGGGCATGTGGCCTGATAGACTCTCTTCCTTTATTCAAAAAAAGTTTAAGGACTCCCCTGTCTCCTTTTTGGACGTAGACCTCTGGCATTTGTGGATTTTCCTGACATCACCAAGCCCCAACCTTTTCAAGGTTTCCAGTTCCCTGCCTGGTACATCCCGGTACCCCCTCTAAGAGCCCTCACATCCCCCACAGCTGGCCCTGTCCCTGTGCTCCCCACTAAGCCGTGCCAGACGTCGCCACGGTCCCTGCCAGCACACCCAAGCCCTCCTGTCCNAAGGGGTGGGGAATGGCATGAGGGACAGCTTTGAGGGAGGGTACAAATCAGGGGTGGACCAACTTGGGGAGAGCAGGGGGTTACAACAGAACAAACCAATTAACAAGGAATCAATAAAATAAATTCGAACTGCAACTCTCTCCCAAACTGGGGGCACTGTGTGCACACAGATGGGCAGTGGTGATGTCGCAGCAGCCACTGTGACATCATTGCCCAAGCCAGTGTTAAAAGGATGCTAGGTGTCAGCGTGACCTGCAGAGGTGACAGGGGCGGCCGAGGAACGAGCGTGCCCAGGGCTGCTGAGGGAGGAGGGCGTTGCAGGGGCTCTGAGGCCTCGCCTGTGTCCTGCTGCTCCCTCTGGGTGGGCAGAGGCTCTCCAAGCGCTCGCCACCGCCCTGGCCATTTGGCAATGGTGCGGCAGGACCCTGCCTGGGGGCGCTCCCCTTGCACCAGGGCCCTGAGGAGGGAGAGCTGCTGCCGCTTTGGGCCCATACGGACCCGGCACGTCCTGCGGCAGGAGCGGCGGGAGAAGAAGCCCTACAGCCGTCCAGAAATCCACCCCAGGACCAGCCGTGTGCCGGCCCCAAGGCTCGGCCCCTCTCACCCAGCACAATAAAGTCTTCTCATCTGCACTGGGTGATCCCACTCTCATTTGCCAGTCATCCTCCTCTGCCTTTGTCGAGGTCAGTATTAGGGCATGGCATCAGTGGATTCTCTTCTTCCCTGGGACTTACAGTGCCTTCCGTGTCCTGGCTGGACTGGGGAGCCTGGCTGGGGCATGTGGCACAGCCTCAGCCTGCTGGGCAGTGCTGCCAGCTTTGGGATGCGTCCTGGCCTGGAGGAAAGTGCCTGCTTCAGTGATGTCTCTGGTGGTTCTTCCTGGGCGTGCAGGACTGTTGGTGGGTTTAAGATGTGTCCCTGGGCTTGGGGGTGTTTATGGGTTTGGAGATTGCCAACAGGTTTTGGGGATGTGCCTGAGTGTTGTGGGTGCTGCCAATTAGGGGAGAAGCTTCAGGGTTTGGGGGTGTTTCTCTGTGTGTCAGATGCATGCTGCTGGGTTTGGGTGTTGTTGCCAGGTGTGGGGTGCATCTGGTTTTGGGGTTTGTTCCTGGATTTAGGTGATTTAGCCAAGGTCTAAGGGTTATTTCTGGTTGGGGGTGCTGCTGGGTTGGAAACTGTTAAAAGCAGGCTAGAAGCAAAGCCTGTCCCTGCAGGAGCAGCAGCCCATGCATCCCCTGAGGTGCTGGGCACGCTGTACTCCCTGGATGGTGTTCCAGCAGCTCAGCTCCCCAGCCATCCCTGAGGAGAGCTGGGCTGCTGCCCCTGGGGGTTCTGAACTTGCCCACTCTGAGGTGAAATAGTGTCTTTCACTCCTGCAGTACCCTGGGCTAGTGCCCACCTCACTGTCTGCTCTGCCTCGGCAGATAATGGGGCATTTCTGACCAGAGTTCAATGCCCTCAGACCCTCTTTGGAGTCTCTGCTGATCTCTCAGAGCCACTGCCCTGACTTCCATCCTGCTGCTGCTTTGCTTTTCCAAGTGCAGCTGAAGCTCAGGAGGTTTTCTGCAGTGGAACTCCTGTAGCACCAGGCAAGGTCTCAGACATTTCCTGGGTTCACCTCAGTTCACCTTTCACTGTCAGCAAGCACTGAATTGGCACAACCTGGGCTCTTGGATCCTCTTGTAGCTTGTTTGTAATTTTTCTTTAACATTTCAGACACTTTGGAAACCCTCCTGGAGGATTTATCTCATACATGGCAAAATTGGTTTGAAAACGTGGGTCCTGAGGAATAGAAGCAGTCTGACAGCACCCTGTCTCTGCCCTTTGTATTTCAATTCTTTAACAAATCATTTTCATTAATTTTGGTTTTCAAAATCCCTTCAGCAGGTGCCCAGCCTACAGTGCAGAATGCTTTGCTTTATGACACATTTCTCTTTGAAGATGGTAGTTTACAGTACATATGAAAATACTCTGGAAAAATATATGACTTAATTTACAGACCCACCATATAATAAAGGAATGTCATAATATTTGTTTCATATGATCAGAATTTCTCTTCTCTCAAAAACCCTAATGCACTTAGGGTTATCAATTCAGCCAAATCAGCCAGACTTGAGACTACTACAAGTTTTCATGTAACCATTTAGAAGAGCTGTCAAGGTTTATCTGAGACCATTTTCTGCTTGCCATCTGCTTTCAAGAGTGCAGCTTGCAGTTGGGCAGTAGTGTCACTGTGTGTTCAGAGTTTGGCTTCACTACCCACTCACAACACAAAACCCTGTCAAGTCTGAGGCTGGAGCAGTCTTGAGACAAAATCAGGTAACATAACATGGGATATGCTTGTCAGTTCCATATCCTGGTGAATTGGTAGCATCCTAGTGAATTTTCTTTACTACTACAAAGAAAAAATATTTCTCATAAATGCTACAAAAATACTTCAGTGGAGTTTTTATTTTTCCACAGGCTAGCTGCTGAATTGTGTCAAGAAAAACAAGACTTATTAAAGTCAGAGAAGTTAGTGCAGTATGGACTGCAGTAAACTTTTTTTTAAATACTCTGAAGAATCTTGACCTGATTCTGATTTTGCTATTAACAATTGACATAGTGACATTTCACTTGTGAGGGATTTGAATCCACCTTGTATTTTCAAATAATTTAAGTAATGCATTTGCATAAAGAAGTACCATAGGTCATTCTACACCCTCTCTTGTTTCCCTTTGGATCACTGTGCACTGTTTATCTGTTGATCTTGCTTTTCTTTCCATCTCTCTCTGAATCTCTGTGATGCCAGTAAAGCACATCACATCTGGTTTGCAGTCATAACTTTGTTTCCTTGGAAGATTGTGGGAATTCTTCCCCTATGCATGTTACTTACAATTCAGTGGACTATTTTATGGACCTCCAGCTAATTCTTGTCCTGCCTGAAAATCAGTTTGAATTCAGTAAGAGGCTACCATTACACTCATTTACATTCCTGATATCTATTGATCCTGTAATTCAGTAACAAAAACACCAGTCACAGTTGCCTCATCTACTAACTTAATTTAAAGATGATCTAAAAAGAAAAAAAAAAGCATTTATGGAAGTGCAAATTAATGGCTGCATTGGATTTCATTTCAGCTGGTACATAATGGCCTGGAAAACAGTGCCTTGGTACGTCTCTATCAGAGAAAAAAATTTCCAGTGGCTAGAATATCATGCTGGCACCAAGTAGCTGGACTTTCAAAAAGGCTCAATTATTGAGTGTTTAACACTGTTGGACCTTGGGTCTTGGGTCAGAATATACTTAAAACCTGGTCATGAGTTCCCTTGAAAGTTTTGCTTTGACTGCACACAATGTTTGATTTAAGGTGTTGACCTTTCCTTACTGAATGAGAATATATATATATATGTATATATATGTTCTCTGGGTTTGAACAGGGACCTAAGGGAGAGTTACTTCCAAAAATAGTCTGTGCTTGTGCAGCCTTTAAAAATGAAAAATAGATCTTTTAAGAGTAATGGTTAACAATGTGCTCTCATTATTCATTTCTAAATTGCTTTTCTTGGCATAAACATTTCTATGCTGGACCCCTATTCCATAGTTGGAGAGAATCCAGCCTTTTAACTCTTTAATCAAACTCATAAAACTCTTTACAATTATTCTGTCTTTGATGGTAACATGAAACTCCCAAAGTATGTTAACAAATATCTGCAAACACACACTTTTGTAGCCCTAAGCTACACACAATCATCTAATGGGGATCCTCTGATACAATATTCAGGGAGTAGTTGGAATACTCAAATGTAGCATGTAAAAGTGTTAAAAAGCAGATCTCAGCCCTCTCAGCTAAAGATCATATTCCTGAATGTTTTTCACATGATTCATTAGCTCCTAACATCAAGTGTCATCACTTTGGGAGAAGAGCTTGGTAAGGCACTACTTAATTTTTCCTCAATAAAAGTCAGCTGTGTCTTGATCTGACAGAAGAATGAGGACCCAGCCGTGTTTCCTGACACAAGAGGGAAGCAGAGATGTTTGTGGGGTGTAAATACTCTGCCAAGCTGGGGGGTGGCAAGAAGCACAGGTAAGAGAAGCAGGGGTTCTTAACTGCAGTGAAGTTTATTGTATCATGACAATAAAGAGGGTATTAAAATCACCTTTTAATACTATCCGGTTGACATGGAAGATAAGGGAGACTTGTGATCAATTTTCTTTCCTTTTTTTTTTTTGGTTTGACTACAAAACCAGACAACCCATTCTTCACCCAGCTCTACTAATGAGCGTCTTTCTCTGAGGTTTTGTACCCTGCATAATGAAGAACATCTGTACCTAGAGTAAAGCTTGACATTTCCCTGCCTATTCACCAAAGGCCTTTTTCTCTTCTTTCAATGCAACACTACAAACTCAATGCCTGGGAAAGAAACCTGGCGGAGTCTCCAGAACATTCTATTCTGATCACCTTCCCTCAATATTTCAGCAGAATTACCCAATTCATATGGTAATAATTTCCTTCTAATCAGTGTTTCCTATGTAACCTTGTTTATTCACTCCTACTTATTCCCACTTGCCAAGAAAGCCAAATGAGACTATTGGGGGCATCTGTCTTTCATGACACTAGGAACAGATTAATCATGCTGACAGCATGCTAACAAAAAGATGGTTTTCATTAATTAACACTTATAAATAATTTGTTAAAGGTTACAGAGTGCTTAATGTATTCCTTAGTAAACAATTATTACATGGACCAGCCAACCAATAAATTGCTTATAGCTAGAAAAAGCTTTTCTGTTGGGCTTAGAGTACTTCTCAACCTTTCTGAAAACCAAGGGCCACCTACTATCCTGAGCAGAATGCTGATTGCCTAGTCTTGTGGAAATGGAGTGTTTTGTACCTCATTGCCATAATGTGTTTCATATGAGGTTATTATATTTTTATTATTCATAGTAACGTATCTCTTTTTATTTTGCCTTGATTGTTTGGTCATGTGCATAGGATTGATTTTTTGAAAGGGGAGTGACCATTTTGCAGCCTGCTTGGTGGTGTCTGGCAAACCAGCAGGGTTCAGGTTGAGGTATAGTGATTTATGGTATGCACTGCTCAGGTAGGATGATATTAGCAACTTCTTCATTAGCTCTTCCTAGAAGTGCCCTCATGGACTTAGGCTGTAGTCATTAACATTACTGAACAGTTGCATATACACACATGTGAGCAGGTACAGTAATGACATTCTGAAACTGTCTGATTTTATTTTTACACTAGCAGAATTTCGAGTTTCATAGGGCATCTAATGAAGACTGAAAAATCTGGATTTAAAATTTTGAAAAAAGGCAGCAAAGCTTATCTCTGGTGGGCAGGGACTACATCAAGTCTCCTAACACCCCTGGTATGTTAGCAAGATCCAGTGGATGCTACTTAATTACCATATATTGGCAAATATATTTAATTTTTTTTTAATCTAAAAAATATAATGCTGTGCAGGTAAAATTCTGAGAAGGTTTTTATGCTTATAAAATTTCTATGAGCCCATTGTTTTCCCTTTATCACAGTGTTTCTACAGCAGAGGATAGAAAGGGAAGCAGAAGATGTTTTCTTCATTACCTGTCTCTGATCTCAAGAGCTCCATGTGCATTCCAGGATTCTGCAGTATAATCAGGGCTGATCCCAAGAACTCAGCTGGATTCTCCACAAGAACCATCCACTGTCACAAGGTTGTTTTTATTGCCAGTCTCAAGATGATAAATGTTTTCTTACAGGATCACCCAGAAAGTATTTTTTGAACATGAGATTTTTATGTGATAATTTTACACCTTGTAGGGAAACTCCATGAAGTGGCTCATGTTCTTTGTAATGGGTACACCAGCAAAACAGCCTATGAAAATGTAGTCCTGTGTCAGTTACACAAGGTGTGGAATTTGTGGTAAATTTTCACTTTGACTGTAGCTGTAGGGATATGCTGATATACTGACTTTTTTCAGATAAATCAGAGGTTAAGAAGCCATACAGACTTTTAATCATGTACAAAAATTTTTACCCCAACCATAGCAAATGCTGGTAGATTTTGAAAGAAAATTGCATATATTTGGGCCCTTTTTGCTGCTCTATTTTAACTCAGGAGTAAATGAGAGAATTCAGAATCAGGTTATTTTACAAATACATGAAATGATGGAAAATTAATTTCAACACAACACATTGCAGATGGCTTGACTTGTTAGATCTTATAGAGCTTTTGGGCTGTATTATACAGCAGGGATCCAAATTTTATCCTATGGCCTGTAAGTACAATGGTAGAAAAAAGTACCCTTTTTGAATCCTCAAGAAAAGTCCTAGGAAAGAATGGCCTTCACATGGGTGCATAAGCTGTCAAAAATACTACAACAATTAAATAATGATAATTGCAAATTTATTGCATAATTTAAGAAAATCTTGCAGGTTTAATAGGTAAGGAATAGGAATTATCCTCCAAGCAGCAATATATTTAAATATTTAAATGAAATTAGAGAAACTGCTATTTATGACATGAAGGCAAATCTCTATTGTGAAGAACAGCCAAAAGCAACCAGCATGTTTTACTTCATTTTCAAATGCCAGGTATTAAATTGGAACATTTGCATGTGGTCTGGCCACACTCTGCTGTTTCCCTGGGGTGTGCCGCCCTTCCTGTGGGAGAGGAGGGTGAGTGGGAATGCTGTGCCAGAAAGGAGCTCCTGTCTCCCTCCCAGAGCTTTCAGGAGCTCCCTGTGAATGGCAGAGCCTGTCTGAGCCTGCAGGAGACAAGGCTTAGCAAGGCTTCACACAGCAGAGTGTGATCTAGTCCCAGGCTGGTTTCCTCTATGGGAATGTTCCAAATGACATCTAATATTTAACCATAATTGAGACATTTAGAGGCAAACATGTCTAGACTAACTGATGTTTTAAAACAGCTACTCCCCCTTTTTCTAGCAGTGTATCGCCGTGAACTGCATGTAGTTAAATAATTAACACCAGATTTTTCTGTTTCATTCAGCATTCTTAACCCATAGGTAAAACTCTTGGCCACAGATAATTCCAGTTAGACTCTGTAGAGGATGATGGTTGTTTTTCACAGGAGTTCACATAATCCTGAGTTCCCTCTTAAACTTCAGAACAGAGAGGATCCCTGCTGCTCATACTGGAAAGCATTACCATGCAGCAGTATTTTCTAATTAAAGTACAGAAATAGGAAGTGAAATCCAGCAACCCAAACATCAGGCTGAAATAATATGCCAAAATATGATACAATGTAGGCCAAAACATAATATATATCCCTGTACATAATGAGAGTACTCACTAAACATTTTTAGCATATGAATAGGAAATAAATTAACAGAGAAAACTTGTGTTTCAGGAAAGAGTGAGTTCAAGGCAGGAGAGGGATAGTTTTAACTCACCACTGTCTAAGAGGGAGGGGTTACTAAGCAAAAGTGTGTGTTGATAACCCAAAACATGGCCGTGTTCTTTTGTGTACGTAATTATGGGATCAGGAATTCACAAATGTATCTCTTGGCAGTGCGGCAGACTTCATCCACCCACTTGCCCTGGGATGACTGAGACAGAAGGACACAGTTTTCCCTCTTGCCCCCGTTGGGCTGGGCACGGTCCCAGTTGGAGTACTGCAGAGCCATGCCATTGACATCCACAAACCTCCCTTCATTGACCATGTCGGTGACACCCAGCCAAAACTCGGACGCGCTGGGCACGCTTTTCTTGCCATAATCCCGAAGGATGTTCGTTTCCTCGCTATTCCTCGGGATAGCCAACGTCCCCCCCTTGGCTATGCAGTCCTCATTGGCTTCATGGAAATGCTTGGTGCTTTCTGACACGAGGTAGCACTTCTTGTGGGCCTTGGTCCCACGAAGACACACTGTGAACAGACAGAAGTTTGCATGTTCGGTACAAGTGTGGGCCTTAGCTTTCAGTAATCGTTCTCCAAACGATGATTTTCCAAAAGCATGTTGAAACTTGAGCAGACAAATCCTTCAGCAAGTGAAAGGCTGAAATTTCAGAGTAGGCCTGAAATTTGGAGTAAGATCAGACTTACCTGCTGGTGCTCCAGTTCATGTAGGCCCTGTGTGCAGCCAGCATGTCAGTGTGCCTTTGGGAACAGACTGCTGAAATATAACCCAGGCCTGTTCTCAGTGCCCCTTTTACCAAATAGTGCTGCTTTCACATGTTTTCTACCTTATTTCAGCAGTCCTGAAACTGATGGAATGGATGAGGTTTGTTTTGTTGCCAGATGTAAGTTGGTTACTGGGAAATCTATATCTGGCTTTATAGTGGAGACAGATGTAAATGTCTTTTAATATTGGTGATATTTAAGTAAAGAAAATGTTTGCATCTTATCTAAGCTCAGTTTCCAGCAAGCAAAGGCAGGACAGAAATGTGCTGTATTAAATGTGTCCTGCTCACCAGGAAAATATTGATTTGAAATTCCTAATACAAATCTCTGAGTGATTACTAAAAATGTAATTCTACCTGTAGAAGATTGCATATTCACCTCCTTTGGCATTAATTTATTTTCTTTCCAGCAAAGTCTCCCCCTTCAAACTCTAAATCCAAATGAGGTAAAGTGACTTAAATCTATAAGTGCTTTTAAAAAGTAGACACTTATTACTGAGCTTACAGGACAACCCGAACCCCATCTTCTAACCATTTGAATTTATAAATCTGTTTGCTTTTACTTCTGCTGAGGAATTCTTGGTGTAAAGTCCAAATGGACCAGAGGGTTAATTTGGCAGCTGCTCTGTCACTGGAATTGGCTTGCAGAAGTGCTGCTGGGGTTGTTCCAGCCCGAGGTCTGTGGGGGCAGGAACACAGGAGGGAATCCTTAAACTTTGCCTTCCAGCTCTCCTAATGCAGATTTGTGAAAAACTGATTCCCCCAAGAAAAATAATGATGGCAAGGTGAACCCTTCTTGGTGGAGTGTTTCTTCTGAGATGAGGAAGGTACCAAAGGCCTGGAATAGTCTCCTGTGACAATTATTTTTAGAATCCTGCATGTTATTACTTGCTGATTATTTCATTTATTCCTTGAGATCATCTTGTACTTATGTACATCTTCTGTTCTGATGTTTTCTATAATCTGTTTTTAATTCCTGTCACCTGTTCTTGTAAAAAAAAAATTATGTCTCTGATCAATAGGATATCAAAGTCACTTTGGACCACATCCTATGTCTCAAGTTTTTAGTATTTCCAGTTGTAGTATTCACTGTATTCCTTAGCTGCATTTTCAGAGTCGTAATTTTCTACTAGGGTTTAACCTTCAAATTTTAATCCTTCCAATGGCCAAAGTAATTAACCTATTTATTAAATGTGGAACTCTTTAACAAATTTCTATTTATGGGAAAGATGAGAGAGACTTCAGCAATGCTGCAGCAATGATAAGGACTGGATGTCTTTGGGAGAAAGTATGTGCTGCAAAATGGTGTGTGGCAGCATTTCACATTTCACTCTGTGTAAAAAGGAGGCCCAGGAAGTTCAAGCAAAAGAAGAAATCAGATTTTTATGGTGTGTCTTGGAAATGTCCATAAGCTAAACATGGAGCTCCTTTTTTCAGTTGTTACAAGGACATTAACAAAGACACTCAGAGCTAGGGAGGTGATAGGTGTCCTTTCGCCAGATTTGGATTCCAGTTGCACAGTGTGGGTTATAAATTTAGAATAAAGCTCAAAATAAGTTTTGAGGAGAGAAAGTCTCCCAGTTCTGGTTTCATTTCTAAGCCACTGCATGCTTGCCCTCAAGCTCCTTCTGGAAGCAACACAAGAATTACTTTTAAACAAGAGTTACTTGTCTAGAACAGGCTCCCTCTTTTAAGAAACTTCTAAAGCCTTCTTATAAGACATTTGAAATAAAAATATTTTGTAAAGCCCCAAAAGCTCTATGTAACCCAAGACATAAAACTGAACAACCCAAATATTACCATCCCTAAGGAAAATACATTCTGTTTCATGAGAATGATGTCATTTCCTCTGTAATGTCCTCTCGTACATGTTTAAATGCCAGGTTTTATGTCAACAGCTGTGAAAAAGCACAACTGTCTAGTAGGTGCATGTGTATTTACCCTTCTTATTTTGTCTGGAAATTTCCATCTGGTTATTGAAATGCTTAAAGGACTCTGCACGTTGGTCCTGAATATTTCTGAACTCACAGTGGCTATAACTTTGAAGTTTTATGGCAACATTCACATTTGAATATATGTTCATATCAAAGCTGGGCACTTAACTTGCTGACCACTTAAACTCTCAGACCCCGGAGCCCTCATTGTGCTGCCTTTGATGATGCAAAACTCAGAGCTTGAAGTTGTGCATAGCAAAGACAAAAGCAGTTCTTGCTCTCAGTGAAGAATCACCACTCATTCCCCAGCAGTTGAGACCTGATTTTACTTGAATGCTTCCTTCAACACTTGTCTGGTAAAGCTATGGCACACCATGGTTTTATGGAGCTGCACTCCTCAGTCATAAAATCCCATTAAAGAGAAGGATGGGAGTGAAGAGGCAGTGAAAATTTTTGGAAGCCACTGACCAGCATAAGCTGCTTTACCTGTCTGGAGTGCTTGTATTTCCTTCAGAGCATTTACTTCTCGCCACAATTTGTCAATCTGGCTCTTCAGGTCATCTTTTTCTTACACAAAAAGAACATATAGAAATTAACAAATAAGCACACAGTAAAAAAAATTTAAATTACATGTTAAAAGCTGTTTCAAAATATCATGCTGATATTGCTGCATTGCTGAAATGCTTTTTGATTCTTTTTAAAGTTTTGTCCTTAATAAAAATATTCCTCTAGGATTTCCATAAAAAACAGGAGGAACCCACCTTTACCTTTCCTTCTCATATTTTATCATGGATTTTGCCCTAAAAACTCTTTGAAAATCATGGATTGTTGCAGCTAATCATTATTTAGTGAGCTGGTATCTAATTTACAGAAAATGTCCCTTTTTCTTTTGAAACTGCACACTCTGGTGTATGGACATGACATACAAAAAACAGCAGGACACAAGTTGTGTTTCTTCAAAGAAATGTTATTTCTGTGAGCATGAAAGTTTCACACAACTCTTGTTTTAGCACAGGGAGGAACAACAAATAAAGCCCAACCTGACAGTCTGAATGTTGCAGATGTGCTTGCTGAGCTGCAATCTCTACTTCCCAGGATTAGCCTTCCTCTGTCCCTCAGTACAGAGAGGGTCTGGGGACTTGAGTCACACAAAATCACTCTGAATCAGCATTTTGTAGCACTTAAAAAAGCACCAAGAATATGATGGGATAAGAAAATAAGCTAATTTGTACATAACTCCATTTTCATGTCCTCTTTTCCATTTTTTTTTAAAATCATCATAATATTTTTCAGGGCTCCCTGCTTCCCCAAGGCAGAATTCTCTGTTCTCCAATGAGTGCTACTCTGTGCTGGCACACAAAATGTATAAGCAGCCTATCTGTAGGACTCCTGAGCTTAAAACCCTAGAGATCCCAAAGCAGAAGGAAGTGTCTACAACTGTGTGGCTCCAGAGCAGCTCAATCTTCTTGTACAATCAAAGCCACAGTTTTTTTAATTAAACAGGAGTTCAAATACTCTTTATCAGTGAGCCTCCATCATACCCACTTTTATTAGAAATAAGTCTTTAAATCAAATACACAGACATTTCTAAACAACATTCTGTGGTTTTGTATTTACTCTTAAGCTTTGCTGTGGGAACTGATGCTTTATCTTCTGCTAATTCATTGATGTTGACCTGCTAATTAGTTTGACTTGCTGTTTCACCGTGCTTTTCATACAAGTGAAGTAATATTCTACAAAGAGTAGACAGGCATTCTGTTAAAATTAGGAAATGGTACAAAAATCTGAACAATAATCCTTGCAGCCTGAATACTTCTGCTTGTTTCCCCATAAACAAAAATATCAATTTTTCTGATCTTAGTCAATATAGCTACGTAACTAGGAATGATCAGCCAGAGTCCTCTCTCAGCTGTACCCATGAGTTCTAAATAATGTTGACAGAGGTGAACTGCCAGACCAAAGCAATATATTTGCAGCTATTATACAGCTCTATTTTCATAATTCATTCTGGCACCTTATAACTCACATAAAAATATTTAAAAGACAGATTATTATATAGACTCAAGTGTCCTTTATAAATAAACATTTGTGTAATGTTAGTTTCTGGTTCATGCAGTGCTGTTTAAAGTACACAGTCATTTTGCATAGTCTGTAAGGTTCTATCCCTCCTCCCAGTTCAGACCCAGTACCTTTCACTCTACGTTTGCTGTGCTTCCTGGCTTTGAATTTGGAAGCCTGGCTGATGGTCTGATCCAGCAGTAATAAGCTTATAAGTAGAAAAATCCTAAGTCCAGTTTGTGCCATGTCTCTTTGAAAGACCCTAAGAGGGAGCTTGAAGAGATTCCCTTTAGCAGCTCTGGGAGAGGTCACCCCGAGCCATCTCAGCGGGGACTGCCTGGGCTCAGCTTTATAAGGTGTGCTGGCAGCCTGGGCTGGACTCCCTGCTTACGAAATTGTTTAATGCTTGAGCTGGCTGTAGCATAAGACACCCCTTTGTTCTCACATCCCATCTGAAAGTGCTGTTTCCATTCTGAGCTCAGCTGCCCCAGCCCTGAGCACTGCCCTGATTGCCTCACCTGTGAGCACCACATCTGATTTAACACCGGAGCCAAAACCTGGGCAAAACCAGATGGGTGCTGGTGCTCTGCCAGCCTCCCGGAGCGGCAGCCAGAGCATTTCCACAAGTGTCAGAGGCTCACCCAGCATGGCTCTGCCCCAGGCTGGCTAAGTCATGACAGTGGCCATCACCTCCCACTGAAGCACAACCAGGATGCTGTTCCCTCAAGAAATGCAAGCACTGCAGCTACAGACCCACACAGAGGATAAATACATTAAAATCACATTATGTGAGCAGTGCATTTATTCGTTTATGAAGAATTAATACATGCTTGATAGATATGACTGCATTTCTGGTTGAGAACAGCAATCAGCAGGGTCTAGTCAGGGGAAAAAAAGGTAGCAGTGCTCTCCCAAAGGTTCCCAAGTTCTGATTGTAGAGTCAGAGGAAAAGTAAAACACAAGGTGCTTGAAGCAGGACAGTGTCTCTTTGGACTCTGGAGAACTCTCTGAGTCTGAATTTCTTTCATTTGCCCTTGGGCTCTGTGGACTTCTGTGAGGCTGCCTTTAATTGGGATTGCTATGTGAAGTAGAACCTCTCCCTGATTTTGGTGAACAAATGAAATTGTCACAAAAATATTCCCATCCATCACACTTTTTCTTTTTTCCTTTTCTTTTTCCCCCATTAGAAGAGGGTTTGATTAAAATATGGACACCAGAGCCATTGCTGGGTGCTGGCTGGTGCAGTTCATGTCTTTCAGAGCTGTTCTTCCTGACATCCCTTTGCCATCCCTGCCTTGATTACATTCTGCTCACATTGCTGAAAGTTTTTTTTTTTTTTAAATCAGGACTGTAAGATCAAGGGACTTACTACTTTATTTTCAAAAAGCTTGGATTTAGGAACACGCTGATGTACGGCATGAATACTTACTGGCTTTTTCCAACCCCCACTAAGGTACTTCAGTACTTTCAGTGCAAACCACACCTCCCCTGTTTGTCCTGGACACCTTTAAACAATTCCCTGTATTCTCATAGTCTGTAATTATCAAACATCTCTTAACCATTAGCTACGAAACTTTCCATAAATGCATACTGATATGATCAAACTTAGTTCCAGTGATCCTACTCCAAAATATTGAAGTATTTACATACATTGTATAGGGAAACTTCTGGATCAACACTGCTCAGCCCTCAGAACTGTTTTGGAGTACAGCACACCAGAGATGGCTGTTGTGGGTCCCACCCACCCAGAACTGCCCAAAACATCTCACACAGCTGCAAATTTCAGTCCATGGTAAATGTGGAAAGGGCTGGCATTCCAACTAGCACCCCAGAACTGAAATGTGAGCTGGCAGAGAGGAAAATCAGGAGCTTTGCAAGGGTCTAGTGCAAGATTTAATCTGTCCTTTAGAACAAGCCCTAAGTTCAGGCTTGATCCATACTTTATCCCAATAGTATTGGGGCATCAATATAAGTTAATTAAGGGCAGATGGCTGAATCAATAAGTGCCTCCAGTTAGTTTTTCATTTGGTGCCTTCTCAGATTGGAATTGTGGAATTGCACATGAATTGCACATGAACCTGATCCTGAACCACTGCAGCTTTCAACCTGACAAATTAAACTCTGCTAATTTCAGGTTGCCTTGATAAGGGAGTTGCAAACCCCTGGAGCTGTTTCATGTGGAGCTTAACTGTCCCCCAGGCTTTGGGAGAGGCTGGAGCAGTAGCTGGGTCAACAAGCCCTTTAGTGTGTGTGTTCAAGGTCTCAGTACCAGAATGGATTTGTTCCTGCCCCAAGGAACCTGAGCTTGCTAACACAGGCTCCTTTTCTTCCTGTGAAATGAGTCTGACAGAGAAAGATTTGTACTCTACTGGGGCAGCACACAAGTCACTAGAAACAGAGGGATAAAGAAAACATGGATTTGGTATTCTGACAGTTCTTGGCCAAGAGCCTGAGTGCAAAACTGCTTTCTGGAGTACACCATGTAATGTCCTTGCAAGAACAGAGTTGAAATTCTGTTTTAAAAGCTTAATCCCCTCATTCAGTATTTTCTCTGAGCATTTTTCCAGTCTGCAAGTAGCTCAGCTGGACTTCACTCCTAAAAAGTGAATCACAAAGCTGCCCTTGCAGCTGCTGGGATAGACCACAAGGATATAGGGGCTAGAATTCCTCTGAGTACCCAAGAACAGTTTCCACATTTATGACTAACCTGTAGCAATTGGGGAAGCAGGTTTAATTTCCTGGGTATGGTGTGTGGGAAGGAGAGCCACAGAACAGTCAAAATATGTTGCTGGGAAGATGTAACCTCGCAGGGCTACTGTGAGGAAGTAGGAAATGGAGCCACACAGGAGTGGCACAGGCCCTGAAGTGAGTACCTGGGCTGTGCATGGGCTTGAAATCAGCATTATAATGTCATTTAAAGGTGAAATTTTTCTTTTATTGGCACAGTTACAATAATACAATATAGCCCAGGGAGTGAACACAATTATACACTGATAGAGGTAATTCTTCCTGAAACAAATGATTCCACTTTCCTTATCAGAATATACTATATAAATATAAATATTCTTGTTGCTTTAGAGCTGCCTCCAGAAGAGGATGGGATTGTGGGTTTTTTTATTTACATCACTACAGTAGAACTCATGCATGCAGACAGAATTGTGGTTTCTCTTGAAATGCTTAGCTCACTTCGAAGCACTCTTGAAGTGCTGTGTCTGATAAGAAACAGATAGAGCACTTCAAATCTTGCAAAAGCCAGAGTTGCTGTGCTGCAGTGGCACCTGGGGTTTTGGCTCCCATCTCCCCACCTCATTCCATTTGCTCTCAGACAACCAGACCATTCAGAGCATAAACATCCTTTGGTAAAAGGCTTTTTTCAGTTTCTCCACAGAGACTCTTCAAGGTAAAACTCTGTTTCCTTCAGAGACAGTTCTACCTTTATATGCTCCTCTGAACTGGCTCAGGAAAAGTCTTCATACAGCTGTTTTTTCCTCTCTATTCTCAGCCACCCCTGGGTTTATGGAAAGAACATGCAATGGGGCACAGAGTATGAGAAGCCAGTGTGAGATGAGGACTGGATGCTGAGCTCCTGAAATAGGTCTGGCTGCAGATGTACAACAGCACTTGTAAAAAATAGCTTTGAAAAGATTTAGTGCTGCAGTCTGCTGGGAAGTGAACTGCTCACACATTGCCAGTAGATTGTCTGTGTTTTACTGAGACCTACAGTCCCCTTGTGCTCCAGAAATGGGAAATGGGAAATGGATGGGCTCTATCTGCTCCTGGAATCAGAGCAAACTCTTTTCTTCTTGCAGCATTTCAGTTCTAGAAAATTAAGCTCACCTTTAGGAAAATGAAGACATTTATTTTGGGAGTAGATGAGTAATTATTTGCCCCTTCTACTGAGAATATAAAGAGAAAATGAAAACTGATCAGAGCTGTTGCCAGACTAAGGAATTGCAAGTGAGGCAATCTGAAGAGCCAGGATGGTCAATAAAAGTAGGTAACAGAAAGATTAGTAAAAGGTTTAACACAAAGGTTAGGAAAAGGCTTATCACCTCCAATACATCAGGTTTTATGACTGTCTTGGGTAAATGGGACCCACTGGTTGATTTTTATTTGTTTCAACTTAAGGTAGTACATTTTGCAAACTCCCCTAGTCAAGCATTATGTCGTGCTTGGAAAATTACTGTTATGCTTGGTTTCTTTGGCCTTGAAAAGTCTTGCAAAGTCTTTCTTAAGGATTTGATCTCAGCCCTAAGAGGCATGAGGCAGGATCATGGCTGACATCCCAACACCAAAGTTATTTTGGGGAAATTTGTACAAACAAACTGTGTTTAGAGAAGTGAAGGGCTAGCCTATGTGAGGTTTTTTGAAACTTACTAATGATATTTTGGGGTTTTGCCATCGATTAAAGTTTTTTCTGTCATGCTAATTTGGTGTTTTGAAAGGAAATTTGCTGGGTACAAGTGATCTGCTCTGTCTAACAGAATTAAAGGTGGTTCCAGGTTCATTGCAGAACCAGGCTGCCCACCAGTGACCTGCACTGAGTGTCAGTGAGTTTTGAAATGAGGACATTAATGTCTTCTTTAGATATGTGATTCTGCTCTCCCAATCACATGCCTCACCTTGACACTGTGGACTGTTCCTGACTGATCAATAAATCTGCTTCTCAATGTGGTATTTGAGCTGTTACTGCCTACAGGTCCAGTGTTTTTCAATTCCCATGCTGTAAATACAAGCTTAAAAAAGAAATTTAAAAAAATTGAGATAAAATAGTGTATGTGAACTGAAAAGATTAATCAGGGCAGTATTTTGAGCTTCTGAAATAAGTGCTTTTTGTATCTCTTATTTTGGGGTCTTTGTCACAAAGCACCTCACAGCTGGGCATCAGCAAGCCAGAGAGGAGGGGAAATAGTTTGCAAAATGCAACAGAAAGACTTGTCTTACACCTACCACAGATATTTAAGACAAATAGCATCATCTTGTCTATGTGACCAAATCATCTCACCTGTATTCCTGTCCTTCTCTTGCAGTGGCACTGGATACAGATTAGAGGTTGTAAAGCAGAGAAAACACAGCTGATCCAGGCCAGAGAGACTCAGAACGCAGAAGAGATTCACCAAATCTACACAAAGCAAGGTGGGAAAAGCCACTGAACTCTTCTTTTGGTTTCCTTCTTTTGGTGTCCAGTGCACTCTGCACTGACACAGGTCCTTTCCTATGGTGTTCAGGTATCTCAAAGGAATGACAGAGTTGCCAAATCTTTTTACTTCAGGCCTTTAGCTGCAAAGATAAGAAGGTGCACAGTGTTTTTCTACCTGTACATTGTCATTGTTTTTTAGTCAGGAAGGACCCCAAAGTAGTAGGTGCTTATTTAGAGATAAATGTTTTGCTGGATACATGAAATGTGCCCAGAGAGCAAACCACAATCCCTCTCAAAAGGGGACCTTTTACAGATCAGCTGACTCTGGCACCTCTAAAGATAAGGGAGTCTAGGAGAAAATTTAAATCAGTTTCTTTGCAGTTCAGGTGCAAATAGAAGAGCTGAATGGTGTCTTTTGAAATGCTACTCCTCTGGACTTGGCAGAGTTTCCATGCTGGAAATTCCTGGCAGCAGCTCAGCTCTTTTAGCCCTCAGGATATATGTGAGAATGTATCTCTCTCTTTTGTAAACACAAATTACCTGTTGTGCTATTTTTTCTCCTGTAATGTGTGCTGCCTTTTTACCTTCCTGGAAATGACGTGAAGACATCCTGAGCATTTAATTTCTCCCTTTAAATATTTTGATTTTGATCATCATAGCTGCCCTAATATGAGGTTTTCCAGCCTCACATGAACATCATCTCAGCAGTTCTGCTCATCCTCATGTGTGCCAGACAAACTGATTTGGACAAAGCCTTGGTTTAGGCACTGTGAAACTCTCCAGACAGCCTGAGTTGCACATCCACAGGCTCACAGCAGGTTTCCAAAAGTGCAGCCCTGCACTGCCAGGAGGGCTGGGCAGAGCAGGGATTATATTTTGGGGTGTGTAGATGTTTCTTGGATTTTCCTCATCAGGATGGAAATTCAGACTTGTCAGGAGTGTGATCATATCTGCCTTTGGTGGCTTCACTTCACCAAGGACTTGGAGGTTCTGCTCAAGGGCTGAGGCTTTCTGCCTTGCCAAACCAGAACTTGAGTCACAGGATCTGCAAGCAGCTGTCCCTGCTTCCCTGTGTTTTAGGAGCAGCACCGTCCCCATGCACAGGCATAATCAGCTCCTGTGCCAGGCCCCAGGCTTGGAAAACTTGGGATGTAGCCCAAATAAACCACCATTCTTTAAAATGGAAACAGAGTTTTTAGCCGCCTAGTTAGGAAGGAAAAATAATACCTAAACGTAACTGCTTAGGAGATGTCTGCTTTTCTCTGCAGGCAAACTCAAGCAGTGGAATTAGCCCTGGCTAGCTGGAGGCTGGGGAAGAGGGAGAACAAATCCTGCACCAAGCCCTACCTTCCTGCTCTGTTCATGTCCCTGCCCACGTGCTGGGATGGAAATGAAAACCACACATCAGCAGCTGGATGATGCTCACACAAGGATGCTGAGAGCGCAAAAGAAACACTGACCTGTATAGGTGTAATTTTCACCACTAGCCCAGTGTGTCCCATCAGAAATAGCACTGTCTCTGGGAGGGATGTCCACTGGGAAAAGTCCTGGGAGTAACCTCCCTTCCCATCCAGCTCTCCTACCCTCCAGGTTCTGTTTGAGCACACACAGATATGCTGCTGCTGTTGGATGTATTTCCAAAAGCTGCCCTTAACATTTTACTGAGCACAACACAGAAATCTGTGAGGACTTTTTAAAGTCTCAGTTGCCGTTTCCTGCAGAATTCCAGCATGGGCAGAAAGAACCATGACAAGTCAGCACAGCATCCTCCTGCCCTGTGAGCTGCTGTCCTTAGGGACCTGGAACCCAGCAGGGGGGTGGTGCTGAAGCCAGAAGAGTGAGGCCACCAGTGCAGATGAGCAAAACAGATATTTTTGTGTTTTTTGTGCTGTGTTCTGTGTCTTGTTTGCTGATAGCACTCAAGCTATCCAGCACAAAGCCAGCTTGTTAATGTCTGTATAAAATGCAGTCACTGCACAGTCTAAGGTGCAGCCAGACTCTGGCTAAGGTACTGGCAGTATTTAATGAGTAGGATTAGTCCATTCCAGAAATTGCAGGATGTTCCAAACCCTGCCCTACATGTTTGGGAGAACCTTGGAGTGTTTAAATGAAAAGCTGAAGGAATCAGCAAGAAGGTGGCTGCAGTTACACCTGAGAGGATGCACGCACCTGCATTTTAGGGAGATTTCTTAAGCAGGGATTATGGGTCTGAACATAGCATCCTTCAGAACTGAAGGAATTAATGCTGTAACATTACCTGAAAGTGCTTGTTGGTCGTGAAATCGAGATACAAATCCCCATTTCTCCTTGCCTTCTTTTCTGCCTGAAAAATGAGATTCCTCTGGTAGAGCTGGGGATGCCAAAGACACATACACTCTGTGTGTGCTTGGGCTGTGTGTGACCCTTATGTCACACTCCTGGACCCCTGCCCATGTCCCAGGTGTTCCCAGCCTGGTGCAGCATCCCCTCCCTGTGCCACCAGCAGGTGCAGTCAGGGTTTGTGGGTTTCTGCTGTGGATGGACCAGCTGGGGATGTGCCAGAGGCAGGGACACGCTCCCTGATCGATTGTACAATCTTCTGGGAAGCTCTTTTGATGCCTTGTGAAGACTGGCCTAGGACAAAGGCTGGACAGAGTTAAAGAATGAAGTAGGGATTTAGTAGAAGGCCTCAATTGCTACTGTCCTCCGGGGTCCTAGCTAGCCCTGTGATGTCCTGGGGCCAGTGGCAAGAGTGGGGAACTGGCCAGGCTGGGTCCTGTCTGAGCCAGAACCTCTAAGCCAGATGCCCAGCAGCAGAGACCCCTGGAAGAGCAACAAGGATCGAGTAAAGGAGGCAGGGGAGGCTCTTCTGCGGTGCAAAGTCCAGTCAATTTATTGGAACAGGAGAGGGGAAGGAACACACGAGAGGAATGGCAGAGGGGAGCACAAGCAAACAGAGACCCAAGCACCTGTGTGCATGGGTTTTTAAAACTTCTCATAACAGGGTGGACACAACAATACAAGCAATGGGTAACTTCCAGGGTGTGGTTTCTGGTACTAAAACAAATCAGGGCAAGGGGAGGAGATAGGGTCTGGCTGAGGATTGGGCCTGAGGGTGAGGGACAGGGAACTCTCTGGAACAAAGGGTCGGGTTTGGCCTGATGGACAGGGTGAGGGGGCCGGGTTGCCTTGATCGGC
>VXBC01001354.1:850093-870156 GCA_013399945.1 Ploceus nigricollis | reverse complement strand
CACCACCACTTTACTTTCAGAATAGCATCTTCCATTTTTGGTTATTGTCGTTATCAACTGATTTCCCCAATGACTGCTCTAACCATCATTTCTAGCTTCTGGGCATTAAGCAAAGATTGCTGCTGCATAATTGGATTAATTTAGAGACTGACTTTGAACAACATAATTGATTTGAATTTTATTCTGTTTTCTCTAGCCACTTTTTTCACTAAGAGTCGCAACGCCTGTGAGCCCCAGCATGGACTTGAGTCTTCTACAGGAAAAGCCTTCATGAGTGGGAGCCCCTCCTTGCTAAGTGGGTACCTTCACCCATGCTCCATGCATCCCTCCTCTGAGGAGGGGTTCCTGCTGGGCTTCATGCCCCTTCCTTTTGCCACCCTTTGCAAGGGCTTCGGTTGCCAGAGGAGTCATGAACCTGCTCATTTCTCCACCATCACTGCAGGGGTCGCTTCGTGCTGCAGGAAGGGTTTTGTTCTCTGGCACAGGGTCTGTCACTGCTGTGACGCGTGAGGACCAGCCTTCCCAGCTGTCCCCACACGGACCATGCTTCAGGGATGCTCTGCAGCACACTTGGTTCTAACATCACAGGAGCCTTTCCAGGCAGTTAGCTGTGTTGCTGCTGTACCCAGCACAGCAAACCTTGTGTCCTGCCATGGTTTCTGACTGGGTTTTGATTCTGTGTCTCACAGATGTGGGTGTGGAGTGGGGAGTGCCCTGTGGATGCTGCAGCAGGGCCTGTGAGTGCCTGGTCAGGTCCCTGAAGCAGCATGCACTCACCAGGGATCCCCAAAACATGCTTCATGGTTCACTGCAAAGCTTTCTTTTTCTTTGCAAAACATCTTCTCTTGGTTTTCACCACACATCTTCACTGCTTGTTAGAGAATGAAAAGGTTTTCAATTATAAATTAGAATTATGAAAATCTCGACTGAGTAGCATGGCTGCAGACCATCCTCCTGAGCAGCTCTGAGCTCCCTGTGCCATTTCAGCTCCTCTCAGCTGACTGCAGATGTTGGCAGAGGTGCTCAGTGTGTGCCCTTCCTGCTATGGGAAGGGATTTCTCTGGGATATTTGGGCATTGGTTACCTCGAAGATGGAGCTGCCCAGGACTGGACAGGATCCTAGCATGAGTCACTCAGGCTTGTACTACATGTCACAACTTACACACAGCACGTGGGACTTTTGGATTCCCAACAAGCCCAAGGTTGCCATCCCACTAATTTCAGCAGACCCAGGATGTCCTTGCCACACCTTTGGAGAGCACCTGGCTCTCATATTGATGTGTGGCAGCACATCCCATCATGCCCTCTCAGAGTAGAAAAGGAAAGGGGATACAACTGTGTAAGTTCTCCCCACTTTGGTGCCCAGAAACAACAGAACTAAAAGGAGGTCTTTGTCCTTCCTATTGTTTTGGTGAAAGGGAGTGGTGCTGCCCAACATACGTACTCTGAAAGCCACCAGATTTTGTGCCTGAAGCAACCTGGTATCCTATTTCTAAATAAAACAGACAGAAGGAATGGAGACAAGTAAAATCCCATTGCCCAGTGATGCAGGACACTCCCTTGGAAAATCAGCTGCTCCTCAGCTGTCAGCATCTGCTGCAGGCATCAGCCTTGGGGTGCACGCCCCCTGCCTGCACTGCTGCCTGCAAGTGTCACAAGGCAAAAAACCACCTGTCCTCCTGCTTTTCCATACAAAACTGCATATGTGCACTTGCAGGTGGAATTCATGTCCTTTAGCACATGAAGGCCATGATCATTGTAGGAATGTTCATACAAACGTAGTTGCTGTAAGGCACACAATAGATTTTCCCACTTCTCCTGCTTGGTATAGTCTTGTAATAAAGTTCTTGATGATTTGGTTGAGTTAGAGGAATATGTCCACACCAACAGCATTAGTCTTTTCTTTAGAGTAATGTTTTTCTGGAGTAACATCCAGCAAATTGATGCCCAGGAAGATTTTCCTTCCAATATCTGAGCAATAGTTCTTAGGGGTCAGCTTTGCCAGCTTTCATTAACCTTGTCGCTTGTACTCCTCAGATGCCAAGATTGTCACAAACACTTCAATCTTTTGTGCTCCTAGCTCTCATGGGGGCTTTTGTAGGAGACACACCTTTAATAGTTTGCCTTTTGAGTTTTGCTTCCAGCTTTCCATGTTCTCCCTGGTAGCTCAAAGCCAAGAAGTGAAAATGGGACTGCAGAAGTGATGCTGTTGGGCACACGCAGTGCCCCACAAAAACTCCTCTTCCCAGTGCCTGGAAAACTTTATCCCTTGCCCGTATTCACCTATTCCTCCTCTTCTGTCTCAGTTAGTCATGCTCCCCTCCTTACATGCACTCATATTCCATGCAGTTGTTAAAATTGTGCAGGCTGTAATCCACTGGAAGATTTCTTTTCCCTCCTCCACAAACATCTAAACTTATCCCCAACTACCTAGCTAATCTGTCTGTAAGATCCAAATGTCCCCAGCATTTGGGGGTGTTTGGGTTTGGGATTCTGATTCAGTCTTATCTAGAGAAAACATTGAAAGGTCACTGCGTTTTAACTCATCCAGCAGATGAAGCTTGAAGGCACTCGGTGCTGCTGTAGGAATGTGCAGCCTGAAACCAGTATCTACTTGCAAATCTGGTGGGACTAATTCAGGTCTGACAGAGTTTCATGTAAGTATTGTTTTACTTTTAATGTTCTCTTTACTTCTCATCACTTCTTTAAATCCCACCAAAGACAGGTTTTCTCACAAGATAATGCTGTGGTATATTCACTCAATGATATTGACTTCCCAGTGGCAGCAGGGGAATAAACCAGGAGATTAAACTGTCTAATCAATTGCCCTCCTGCCTGTGTAATGTGTGTTATTTCCCACCATGCACATTCAACATTACACTCTGTGACCATTAACACAGTGGGTGCTGTTAGACAATGAAATGTTAGACAGCAGCATGCTAATAAAAGGTTTAATGAATAACATGGTATCCTTACCAGCAGCTACAGAAGAGCTGGTCTGGGGGAACAGGGACTGTGTGCTGAGGCGTGTTGTACATGAAATAGGGACATCTGTGCTAATCAGGGCTGGTGTGGAAACGTCGACCTGGAGAGAAAACTGAGTTTGAGGGAAATATCCCCTGGATTAGAGAGGTGGACAGAGCAGGCATTACCTCCCAACAACTTGCTTTTTGATGCTGTATAGCTTAACATCTCAGCAGGACATTAATGCCAAGAAATTTAACATGACTTTTTCTGCACTGCCAGGTTGCCAAGTGTTACTCCTTGCTCCCCAAATCTGCCATTCAAATCTTACCTGCTTTGTGAAACATGACACAAAACTGCATTTCTTCCCAAGGAGAGGTTTCAGCTTTGCAGCTGCCCTGTTAGGGCTTCTCACTCCCGGATGACACCCTTTCCCACCGATGCTCTTGTACTTGCCAGGCTAGAGAGCTCCCATGGGCATATTCTGGACAGCCTGGAATTGGCAAAGCTGGAGTTGTGAAACAAGCAGTGCCATTTTTCTGGCACAGACTCATTGCATGTCCTGGAAAGATTTGAACCAGGGAAGGGAAAGACTGACTTCTAATGGTATGGGAACTAATTCATGCCCAAAAGAGCTTCACAGGGAGTGAGAAGCAATTTTCCAGCCATGGACAGGGCAGGGGCATAGGGATGCCACCAACCAGGGTCTACGCATACAACTGGCTCCCTACTGGCTTGTGACATCCCTCTGGTGAGAAGGGCAGAGGAAGGGCAGGGGGACACCAGCCACTTCCAGCTGGGCAGCTGAAGCTTCCCGCTCCTGGCTGTCCTCTCTTGCACATTTTTTCTCACGTTTTCAATGGGCCAAGTGCAGTTTCTTTCATTATTATCTCCTGCAAGATCACTGTGCAAGTTAATTGTGTGCTCTTAGGGAAGGGGCTGTTGACATATAGTCTGACCTCCTCTTTACCTAGTTTCACCTATTCATTTATGTTTGCTTTGGATTAGCTGATGAAGTCTCTTTATCAACATTATTTATAGGTTTTATGCATTTCAAGACTGCTGCTTTGTTCCTAGGCTGTACTTGTCTCAAGCTAACTAATCATCTAAAATGTTTTGAAGTCTTTTTATTCTTTCTCATAAATCAAATTTTGGACCTTGATGAATTCATTTGCTGTGCTGATCCAAATTCCCTCTTTCATCAGATCTTCATCTCATAAAGAAGTGAACAGGCTATTCCAGGTGTGCCTGTGAAAAGATTTCATCTATATATTCCAGTCTCATTATATATTTCTCTGGCTATTTTACCTTATTATCCTGCATTGAAAGTAGAGCCCCCTAAGATTCTTTCCATGTTGTTTCTTTGCAGGTTTATTTGATAGCACTTCTTAGATTTTTCTATCCCCTTGTGAATTAGAATAGCTTTTCATTTTGGTTGCATTTTAATCCATAAATAGTATCTCATTTTCTCACTTTCTCCCTGTTTTTTTTTTATGTGGGTGAGTTCCATCCTATTTTTTTCATGTCATCTTTGTATTACTAATTTCCCTCAATTTAATATATATGTGACTTCAGTTAATATATTCTTTATTCTCCACTCTAGATAATTAGTAAACCCATAAAAAACAGATGAATGTTACTTAACAAATGTCTCTGCTAGTGTCCCTGCCAACCTATAAGTCATTACTTCCATCAGTTGTTTCTAATATTTAAATTTATTTACAAAAGATGTGTGATCATCTCTTAACCCTAGTAAATGATGTTGAGATGAAGATTCGGTGGGCATTCTCATAAAAATGTTCTACAAATAACTCCAAATATAACAGTAGGAGGAGGTCATATGAGATGACCATTGCAGTCTCTTTTGTCTGAATAATCTCTATTACACGTGTTGTTTTCCCAGAGCTGTTTGTTTTGTAATGTTGCTTCTACCTATTAACCTTGACAAAAAGGGGTACTCAGAAAGGCATGGCATTTCTGTGCTTTGCATTACTGACTGTTTTAAGTTAAATTTTGTGGCTCTGAAAGGACATTGACTTTCAAAGGAAAAATGTCCTTCTGTGACAAAACTACACCAAAACACTGGAAATAAAAATTACTTTTTCTAGTTTCAGAAGTTCCACAAAGCCTTTCCATGTCTATTTGTGTTTACAGTTGTCGTGGTTTAGGAATTTAGTGTTCCCAGTGAAACCATGCTCCACTTGTGCCCCTCACTCACTTCCCATTCCCCCTCCAACTCCCCCCTGGAGAGGAGAACTGGAGACACAAAAGGCAAAGATCATGGCTTGAGATGAGAACAATTTATTGCTGGAAACAGCAATGAGAGAAGCAAATGAACAGTAACGGCAACAGTATTAATAACAAAAGTGTACAAGTGAGAGACAGAGTGATTCAAATGCAAAATGCTCACCACAGAATCCAACCCAACTGCTCCATGCTTCCCCCATATGAAAAATGAGGTGAGGTGGTACAGAATAATCTCCAGGTCCTAGCCAAGGCCTCTCCTGGCTACTGCAGAAATCAAACCTGTCCTGGCCAGAACCAGGACAGCAGAGGAATTAATCAAAATTCTGTTCCATCTGCTATGGAAGTTGCCTCCATGAGAGGTAAAATACTGGGGTTTACAGCATAAATCAGGGTCTTGTTTTTTGAAACGTGATTCAGTTCTTCTAATAACTTCTTGAAAAATTATTGAATCCCTCTATAGTTTTCCTTTTTATAAATAGTATGTACAAGAATAAAAAAAAAATTTGGAATGCACTGTAAGCATACTGTCCCAGAATTGCAAAAAAGGGTCATTTTTCTGTTTCAAGAGGAACAAATTATCCCTGTTTCTCCATTAATCTTTGTATAAGCAACAAACTGGTGGACAGGCAGTTACTCATATTGCTTTAGTTTATCTCCTCCAGTGGCACTCCCTGCTTACAATATCCCAGACTTCACCTATCAGAAATAGTGCCAAGGCTTTCAAAGACCTGCACTCTTGTACAGAGAGCACCTGTTCCTCTCTTGGTGTTCCTGGCTAGAGCAGGAAATCTGAAAATCCTGAACAATTTTTACTGATCTTTAACCTTCTAGAAAGCCTTTGGCCTTGCCAAATTTCTGAAGTTTACATCCGTGACATGGTTTCTTAGCCCATACTACCAGAAGCCAGTTGGGTTTCATTGATTCTCACCAACCAGTGGGAGAAGTAGGATACTTTCAGATCCCTAGGACATACCTCCCATCCTGATATCAAAGAATTTCTGCAAAATCTCTAAGCGCTTGCAAAACAATTCCTTATCAATATTTCCTTTCATAATGGGGGGGTTAGGTGGGGAAGGGGTGTTCCTGTTCAATTAGAAACAGACAAAAACAGCCCACACATCTCATATTACTGTTATTTGCTTTTTTAAGAGATCACACCTGCATTTTGTGGAAGCAGTGCACAGATATGACACCTTTCCTTTGCCTCTTTTTCCTTATTATGGAAGATTTTTCTACATAGCTATTCAGCATCACAGCCATTCTCCATTCATCATTCATTTCACATCTTTTGTAACTTGTAAATTGAATTGCAGAATTGCTCACAAAAAGACTGTAAAAAAGATTATTCAAAGTGCATAAAGGAATACTCAGCTGAGTATTCCCTGTCCATATAGATAGTTGTGCTGAGGGTAGTTTTGTAGGGCCTAAAAGAGCATAAAATATTTCCAAATGTTTGTTTCTGCAAAATCAAACTCACAGGAAAAAAACACAGTGTCAGAAATGCCTTGAATTAATGTAAAATAAACAATGAGACTGAAAAAAATGTTACTGTGGCACATGACTGTCAGTGCACAACTAAAGTGGTCCGTAGGTAGCGAGAGGCTGTCAGGGTACATACATTTGTTCTAGACATTAATTACACAGACCAAGTGGATCAGTCTGACAAAAAATAAAAAACAATTGTTCTCACTCAATTCAGTATTTCCCAGTGAAGAGGTATTACTAAGTGATAGTGCATAATTTTACTAGGGCAACTTGACCTTTTTGCTTGTTTCTCCCTGGTAATAAGCAAAGCAAATTAATCCCACATGTTGAGCTGATGAGTAATGGTTCCTTGTAGGAACAGTGGTGTCACATGCCAGTACATACATCAACATTAATCTCTATTAATTACACAGAGAACAATGACAGTTTACTGAATTTTGTTGTTCAGTAAGCTCTGCACCAAACCCCTAGACTGCTGAAACATTGTTCAGGAAACAGAACTGCACTGTAAGTTGAAGAACTAGATGGGAAATCTGCCATACTGCACACAGACCTGCCTAAACCTGTGCTGAGCTTCAGTTCCAGCTCCACACAGCATAGTGACTGATTTGATTGGGAACCTGTATCCCTCTTCCTCTGAGGTGCCATCTCACCTGTCTGCAGGCTGTCTTATAAATGCAACTGCACTCCTTGGCACGCTTTTTTTTTAATGCTTATATGCTCTCCTTTTTGAAAATAGTAAAATATTTAAGCTAGAAGAAAGAAAATAAATGGAAACACATTCCCTAAAATGTGTTCCAGGAGCTGGCCTGCTCTTCTTGCACACTGGCAGACATTTCTTTTCTTACCTCCTCTGTGGTGAGCTCCTTTCAAATGTGAAATCCCCTTCTGGGTGCAGGGTGCAACCACTGGCTAGTGCTCACTTGGATGGCTCTGTCAAACAGAGCTGGCTGCCAGGGGCTGCAAACACCAAGCCAGAGGCACACACAGGACCCTCAGCTTGTTCTTTAAAACACAGAGCACAGGAAAGCACTCTGCTAACCTGGAGGCAGGGGAAGGAGAGTGATGGTCTCAAAAAGAGGGACATTTTAAATGCAGTTGATAACTTTGCATTGCATTGTGTCCCTCTACACACAGAAATGGCTGGTAAGTCTCTCATTCCCCCAAGGGATGTTGTGAGCTGCTCCAGGCACGCTGCTGCTTCCCAGAACTCCTGCGTTAACTCTGTAATACCAGCAGCAAGCAGCTTTGGAAGTGAACAGTCAATTTGCTGTATCAGTTGCTCTGGCAGTCTGATAATTGCAATGGTGAAAAGTGAGCCAGGGGATCCAGAAGGGTTTTTGGAACAGGTTTTCAGCAGGTTTCTGACTCCTGTTGTGGAACACCTTCAACATTCACAAAAGAGCAGTGACCTAATTGTGAAAAACTGCTCTCAATGGCCCTGTCTCCTGTTTGCTGTTTAATGTCATTTTGGTGAATTCTTTTTTAAAGGCATTTTCTTTCTGTTTTCTTGAAGCACTATTCTAGCTTTGTACTTATGCCAACAGCCTTTGGGCTTTGTCTGCACTGAGTCTGGAAATCTTTCATTCTCCTCTCCGCGAGCCAACCATGTTCAAACAGTGCTTGTGGAGAGGTGCTAATGTGCTTTCCCAGGCTTTTTCAGACATGATTTAAAAGCTGGTACTTAAAAGCATAACACAGAAAAATGCATTTGCAAAAGGATACATTTTTCTTCCACTTGGAGCAGAACTATCTAATTTTCTCTGAGAAGCTGAGCCAGAAGTCATTTGACTTTGTGCATACTAGCTGAGTTATAATTTAATTGAGGATGTATTTTATCTTTGGGGGCTTTTTTAATCTTTTTTTTCACTTATTCAAGTTCTGTGATGGCTCTCCTTCAGACTTCACCAGGCTCACCTCATGTCCTCTCCACCTGTGGAATAGTAATGTGAGTAATGTGTGATGCATACTGAAACTGGAAGTGGTTTAGGTTCCATGAGGAAGATGGTGCCTTTCATTTTAGAAATAAAACTTTATCCTAGTTTTTCACTTTCAGTTCCAGATTTTCTGTAATATTCAGCTCTTAGGATATTTCATTCTTTCTTCTGAATAACTCTCTCAGACAATATATTTTTCTGTCTGTAACTCTACATTCCTGTTTAATTAATACCTTAATATTCAATCTTCTGCAGAAAAATGCTATTCTATGGTCAAGTTTTCAACTTCCAGAGATTAAGTAATCCATTCTTCCTTTCTTCACTGAAGGCTCGGTACTTACTGAACTCCTTTCTTGCTTCTACACCTTTGAATGTGCCAACACTACTTTTTCTTGGGCTGAAGCTGTTCTCTTGCACTCTCCCAGCCACAGTTGCCCCTACCTCTCTCCAGCTCCTTTATACACTCTGCTGAGGGGTCAAGCCAAGTAGCCACTTAGTGGCATTTGTTTTGGTGACCTTTATTATCTTCTTACCTGCCTTTAGCCCATGGAGATAGACCACTGATTCCTTTCATATTCAGCCAGTTGAGTCAATGTTTTGGTGACTTGCTACTGTCTCATTATGGCACATCCACTAGACTGAATACAGCTTAGCCTGTGCTGGAGCTTGAGGCATGCCTGTTAGATTGCAAGCATCTTGTGATGCCACAGGCAAAGCACTTATTATGAAGAAAATAAGACACCCATATGTTTAGGTGTCTAAATCCCAACGTGAAATCAGCTTGGATGCTGATCTCAACCCTTACTGAAACTCTTCTGGCAAGGTGCAGGCCTGAAGATCCCTTCAAGGGTCTGTGCTGAAATGTTAAGCTGCAAATGTTGCTCTAACACTTTCCCTGAGACTAGTTTTCTTCAGGTTCTGGAGTATGTTGAGCCTGGAATAGAATAGGTTGAACTTCCATATTAAACACTTCGTAAGGCAAGGTGGAACAGTTTGGAGAAAACGCCATCTGTACAGCCTAGCCTGAGAAGTGATGGAGAAGTATCTGCCTGCAGCCCCTGTTTCTGTAAACTTGTTAATCAGAGCTGCCTGGCTGCATGAATTTCCCAGGATGACCTCATTAGGCAGGTGCTTCCACTGTCCCTTTTAAGGTGGCTACATGCCATGTATGTTAGCAGATATTGCTTATTTGGGAGCTAATGACCCATAATTGGTATGTAAGAAAGAGCTACTACAAAATATTTGCAGACAGAAATAATTTTCCATGCTGTAATAAACTTAATGTGTTGTGTCACAAATAGTGCAGTACCAGGGAGAGTGCCTCAAGTGCAAGCTTTTAATACAGGTATCTTTTGTTTGATAATGGATTGGGAGGATGTTATTCTCAAAGAAAAAAAAATTAATTTGTTTGGTTTAGTCAGCAATTCACTGAGTTAATTTACTTCCCGTATATGAACATGTTCACACTCCTGAGCAATTGCTTCATCATTATAAATTAAATTAAGTAATAGGATGGAAAAAAGGATTTGGATGAATGTTGCTTTATATGTGCAGAACATACAAGAATCTTGAGCTTTATCGTGCTGCATTTTTTTAATTGCTGTCCCCTCTGAATGCTTTTTTTTCCCACTGGTGAACTAGTTGATAGATGCTGTAGTAGCACAAGGTCAGATCTGCCCAGCAATGGGGCTCTGGTATACAATGTTCTTTAGATTTAACAAGGTGGTATCTCCTAGGGCTTGAGTCAGTGAGAACTGTTTGCTATTAACTATCAAAATGAAAAAGAAAAAGTAGATGGAGCTAATTGATCTACAACCTGCTTGCTTACAGTTTAGGACCCCCTTGGAGAATAAGATAAGGGGATCTGAGTAGTACTGCTTTGAGAAAATAAAGAATGCACACAATGAGTAGTCAGAGAAATTACAAATGTTTGGAGGATGGATGTAGGAAGAAAAACATTGTCCTTGCCTCACTGCACTGACTTCTCTAGCAACACAGGAAAAGTTTCCAGCACCTTAGATGGCTTTTTGTTCTGCACTGGAACAAGATAAATAGTCTCTCAAAATCACCAGGGACGGGACTGCCAACCCAATGGTGCCTACCACCCACCAGCAAGGATTGATTCGCTCTACGGCTCTGACCTGAGTGCTCTAACCATCCAGTTTCATGTGTAACACGGCAGTGAAGCCTGCTTAAACTTCCCAGTCAGCATCTTTGTAAACTGGGACATCCTTCTCTGGACTTTCCTAGGGGTAGAGAACCTGTCAAATTTTTTAGAATAGCATTTCTAACTTCTGAAACTACTCATGTTCAATTTTCATGCAGCTTTGGGCAGTCTATCAAGTATTTAATCAATTTTAATTTCTAGTTGGGCTTTGAAAGGATGTTTTGCAAGGTGTGCTGTAAGGAACCAACGGCACCATCAGGCTAAAATAGTGAAATAGGATTTAACAGCAAATTTGTTATAATAAAGATGAAACTTATGCATCTGCTGAGCCACTTCAAGAGGCATTAATTAAAAGGAAAAGTGCAAAAGGTGTTGCTGACATTTAATCTGTCACCTTGGTTTTAATGAAGACAGATAGCTAAGGACAGGAAAGAAGACCTGCTACAGGTGACGGTCTTCAGCCACGCAAACTCCCTTCTGCCACGCTGTACCCAGAGCTGTCTCAGCTGGAACTCACTTGAATGTTTCATGCATTTCATGCTCTTGGGCTCTAAATGAGCTGCCACTTCTCCATTGAAACAAAAATGCTCAAAAATACCAATCTGAAAAGGATTGCTGGATTCTGTTTAACAAAACTGCATGTCCAAAGTATCTGAAAGAGGGCAGTGGAAAACAAGTGAAATTTTTTCCCTGCAGAGATTCATCTCATGAAAGCCCCAGCATGAAGCATTATTAGATCTGCCCAGTGTGAATGCAGTCAGTCAGGTTATAGCATGGATAAGTAAGTCAATTTTGCACTCCCAAGCACTTTAATCTCTGTCATGACCATTATATGACAAAAAGCATTTTGCCAAGAAGCAGCCTTATCTTCTGGCTTCAGTAATTAATTATTGGTCAAGGAGGGGCAGCCTGTCAGCTCCCAAGCAGCACAGCACCTTCTTTTTCCTGGGCTACTTTCCTCTGAAATTGGCTGCACTTCAGAAAATGAGCTGAAGGCACCCAAGGAGGCTGCTGCTCCTTGAGTATCTGCCTCCCTTCCCCTCCTTGCTTGTCCACCCTTCTGGCCTGAAACTGTTTCCCCAGTGTGGAAGTGAGAAGGTTCCTTCATCTCAATGTAGGAGAAGGAGCAGAAGGCAAACAGCTCTTTTGTGACACCTCCTGTTGATGCAGCCCCCACCGGTGCTTCTGAAGGATCACCTCAGTAAATTCTGAAAATTGTTTTATTTTGGTTAGGTTTCTTTGTTGCCAAAAATACCACTGACAACTCTGGGCATTCATTTAGTGGTAATTCAATCATTCAACTTTTCTGACAATTTTTTGTTTGCTTGCTGTCAGCAGCTCCATTGCTATTAAGCAGTAAATGTGATAAGCAGTGTAGATAAGACACCAGTCTTGTTTTTATCAAGACTAAACACTGTGAGAAAAGCCCCAGTTATCACACAAATCTGCTTAAATAATTCTGCAGGTCCCATCGCTGAAATTACTCATGTTCTTCACTGCAGTCTTTGTTCAGCTTTGTGCTATAACTCAGCCAGTGGCATTTAAAAAAACCCAATAATTTAGAAATAATTCAATTTTACAACTGATGTAACGTACACCAGAGCTCCCTTTACATCCTTAGCAGCATCCTATTTTATTTTTAAAGACATACTGCTGATGTGAGCTATGATGGAATTAACGGGGTAACCACATTCCCTCCCTCCCCTCCAAACCACCCTCCTCTGGATGTCAGCACCTGCACTGTGATCTGTAAATTCTAACTCTCACTTTTAAAAAAAATCCACAACTGACAAAGTTCACAGGTGGCACTGACCATATTGCTGCCCTAACCTCTTCTTTCCATCAGCCTCTCCCACCTCTCTCGTGTGCTGTTTTCATAGGTAGGAATAGGTTAGCATTCATGTGAATAATTATAAACAGCCCACTGGTTGGTCAAAAGCCACCTGAATCCCAGAAGGTGACTGTGGCTTGGGTGAATATTTGAGGTTTGTGCATAGCTGCTTGAGACCCACCTGTGGCCATCTGTTTTTCTCTCAAGCTTAATTGCTCTGTAAAGAGCAAAAGCACTTTGGCAAACCTCACCGTTTTCTCTAATCTATGCTGCAAGCTGCTGGAATGGTAGCTCTGTTATTTTTTTTTATGAAAAAGATGCCATGCATAGCAGCAACATGATACTAATGGCAACATGAGCAAATCATTTACCTGATTCCTGTCTGTTTGGTGGTTAAGTGGAAGCCAAAAATAGCACATCCATTCCTGACCCCTGAAATTTGTTTCAAAAGCTCTGCAGTAACTTCAGCTCCCACTAAGAAGCTGGAAACGTTATTAATAATATAAAGTCTTTTAAAAGAACCAGGCAAATTCACTAAGCCCACTGACCTCTTGCTTAGTGAATTCTGTGGACTGCATGCTCATTACATATAGGAGTCTGTCGTTTCGGATGTTATTTAATTTACTGTGTCTCATGGCAAACAGACTGGGGCAAGAAAAGCTTCAGGGCTAGTTCTCAATGCAGTCTTTATAATGTGGCTTTCGCCACAGAATGCTGTGCAGAGCGTTAGTTCTGCATCAAATGCCACGACAGACTGAATGGTGCCATAGGCATGAATCTGATGAGTGCTTTTCTGCATTCTTTTTTCCATAAAATGAAAAATACCAACTCAGGGAGTCCCACAGTCACTCTCTAGCAGGTGCTCAGGACACTGATCACCCCAGACTCAAAGCACACCCAGGCTGCCATCAGACTAGCCCTCCTGTGAAGCCCTGCCCTGTTTCAGAATATCTACACTAGCACTGAAGTTCAGATTATTCTTGATTCTCCCCACATAGTGTGTGTTGCTCAATACTGCCCAACCAGGGTCTTTCTGCAGGAACTAAACTGAAAGATGTGCTTCAGGCACTAATGAGCTTTGAGTCCCTGGGAACACACTGCAGCTACTCTGCAGAAAAAGCTCCTGAAAGACAAATGTTGGACCCTCGGCACCATTTTGCTCCTAATGCAGACACAGCCATCCTTCACTGTTTGGGCTCTGATCCACTTTGTAGCCAAAGTGCTGCAATATGTGCACAGCAAGATTAACAATCCATAAATTCTACTGACCTGGATGCATGTCTGCAGAGGAAGTTACTGTGAACTTAGTGAGGGGGACTAGGAACTTACTGTACACTAACTCTTCCTGTAGACCACTCGTAGGGATAATTCACTCCTCCCTGAAAAAGGTGTATTCTCCTTCAAAAAAAATTTAAATGCTACTTTAGAGCACATTAGGATTTCCATGTTCATAAGCCTCCAGACAATGCTGGATGATTAAACATTTATCTGAATGAACTTTCAGAGTGATTTTTTTAAACTGTTTCAAAATTCTGTGTATTGACATTTGAAATTAAAGGCGATATGATTTTTTTTTCAAAATAAAGTACAGTTTACTGTTGAAATCTTAGTTCTGAATCAAAGAGCCAATACAAGAGCTTACCTCGGTTTAATGATCAATTTAAAGAATCAGAAACTAGTGAATTTGGCTTAATTTTTTTTTTCTGAGAACAACAGTGCAAATAAACCCCACAGAAATCACTCTGATATTTTTCTCTCACTGTCCTTGATTTTCAGCCAAATGGATTAGGAGAACCCTTCAGAACGCAAAGCCTGTATTGAAGCAAATATAATACTTTGAGGTGAAATGTTAAGTTTACACAATGAAATGTATTTAAGAAGCAATTTTTCCCAAAGCAGGGCAGGATCAAGCTTAACACCATTGGATTCACTTTCCATTTGTCTGGCTGCCTGACCATATCTTTATTCAGTAATTATGCTTTCATCTCAGAGTGTTGGGTGCTTGTATTTGGTTTGAGAGAAAAAATATAATTTCCAAATTGCTTCCAGTTTATGCTCTGTATTTCTTCCCATTTACAGAATGTTTTCTGCCTTGGTGTTTTGAGTGGGCAAACCCCCACACTAGCAAAATGTCCTTTCAGCCTGAGCATGGCTGCTGGGATTTGTCATACCAACATGGAGGCAGACATAAGTTGATTTTTACCTCCAAATCAATATGTTGATTTTTACCTCCTTTGTAGACAAGCAACCTCTGAGCATGTGGTGTGGCCTGCAGTCAGTGCCAGCCCCTGGGCTTGGCAGCTTGGTCAGATCTCTACAAAGGGACATGTTTTCATGTTTGCATCTGACCTGGAAAAAGTTGAAATCTAAATATACGTGTTGCTGTAAGGCTCCAGTTATGCTAAGTGTTAATACGTATACCTGGGTCTCATTTGCAAATCAAAGAGCCAAGTAGCTAAGAGTTTCTTGCTTAGCAGAATTACTCTCCCCTCCACCAACCCCATGACTCTGGCAATAAGCAGACCCAGAAGAACATAAACACCTTTGTACATAACAAGCTTTCTTTTTCAGGGTAGGTTTGCATATACTACCTTAAAATTTAGTTTAGCTATAATTGGAAGGTGACTTGTATGCTGTTTGTTACGACTGTGCTCTTGCACTTGAGGCAAGAGATTACAGAGATACGAATTCATTGCTGTGACTCTCAGCAAAATTACAAAAACACAACCTGATATCTAACAGAAGAGGAAATACCAGAGCTGTAACTCACAGCAATATTATTTCCACACAAAAAAGATACAGAGTGTTCACAAGCGATCACCACAACAGCTATCACCACAGTAGCTCTATTACGTCTTCTGTAACTTGCTCAATTTCCTTTTACTTTCTTTAATTTTATTCTTGTGATTTTCCAACCTGAGTAATTTCCCCTGAAATAATTTGAAAAATCAGCATTAATATAACAGAACATCCTGCTTGCAACACATTATATAATTTATATAAATAGTTTGCAGAAAACTCTAAATTTTCCCTTTGATTCCTTCTTATACAGAAGAAGATAAATACACAGAAAATATTATATTTATGTAATGTAGACACATGGCCATATTTATGTAATGTATACACATGGCTACTGTTCTAATATCATTCTAATCATTCTATCATTAATATTCTATCATTAATATTTTTCTAATCATTAATATTTTGCACATGCACATGACCACTTTAGTCACAAATAACTTGAGGGAAAAACTACTGCATCTGCTGTCATTGATACAATCATATTATCCTTCCCTTCTGCATTGTTACCTGCAGTATAATTTCTTAGCTCTGAGAACTTTGTTCTGATCAGCTGCCCCGAATAGAATTGGTTGCAGTCATGTAAATAGAAGTTCAGCTTAATTATTTTCCTGTTTGAAAAATCACTTTTACCTGAAGCAAGTGATGCAACATTTCCCTTTCCTGTTTTCCCTCCCTTCAGCTACAAAAATAATTATCTCCATGACAGGTACCAAAATTTTGCTATCTGCTCTGTCTCCCTTCAAAAACACACTCAGCAGAACCTTGTGACAATTGATCAAAAGCATTGCAATAATAGTGTTCAACGCAGTCTTCACAGACATATTCACTTATCCATCTCTGGGATTTCTGTCTGCTATGAGAGCTGAAGAGTGGGAGTCAGGCTTCCAGGAGCTTCCTTTTGTTCCTGCCACCATCTCCAAGGAGCAAGCTTCTATAACCATCTCCGCAGTCTACACATACCCCAGGTGGCCAAAGTTCATGGTCACCATCACCTTTTTTTCCTTTTTGTGACACCTTCTTTTAGGTAGACTCCTCTTTTTAACACATAGAGTTCACCTCCTGCCTGATGCCATGTTTTTAGGCACATCCTCTGCAAAAGCTTCTAATTCTCTACTTGGTCCCTTCCAGACAGATGGAGATGCCTTTTTGCACCAGTTTGCAGCTAAAACAACCTGGCTGACTGGGACACCAGGGTGAAACTATAAAATTACAGCTTTAGTGCAGGTTCTTACTGCCTCTGGCCATATACTGTTTCTTTGGTCATTGGTGAACTACTTTAACCATGGTGAACTAATTTAACAGTTTCTCCATCTGTAAAACACATGTACTAATACATATAAACTCTTATCCCTAATACTACTGATCCCAAATGAGTCCTGAGAAGCTGAATGTATTTGAAGAGTGCTTATTGACACTCAATGAAGCATCTTACTGACCTGTAAAATAGCTTCTGGGTTAGATTACACAAATCCTAAACCAAATTCATCATGGCAGTACAACAACTGAGATGCTAAAATAATCAAAACAAATCAACAACAACAACAACACAATCCTAGGTGTTATTCTGTTGTGAATCTAAAGGAAAAGGTATATCCTTTCCCCTTTCACAGCTCTGGGATAATATTCCAGCTTTTCTCAGATTTCAGATTTTAAAAAACCCCAAAAGTACTGCACTTAAATCTGCTTTTTTTGCTTTTCGAAAGTAGGTCTTGGTGAGCAGTGCAAGCAAGTGGCTTAATGCTTATTACTTTCTAAAAATATTTAAGCATATTTAAGAAATTTTAAACTAATTGAAGAAGTAAAACAGAGGTATGCTTTGTCTTCCACCTTTGCCATGTCACTGCCACTGAAGCTGCCATCTGTGGAACAGAAGCAATAGCAACACCAGTGGGATGGATTGGAAGGAAATGGGTAAACACACCTGCAAAGCATTTAATCATACTCCTCTGAAATTTTTGGGACTTCAGATGATAATTTCATTTGAAGCAGGACCAGGTCCAAGTAGAAAATTAAATTTTTATATTGGAAGACTGATGAGGCTGCACCCACACACCTGTATAAAGAGAGCTCCTCACAGAAAGCCATATAAATGTGTTTTCAATTGCATTAGAAAGGCTTGATTGTAAACCAAACTCAATTGTATTTACTCCAAGCAAGCCCAGGAGGAAGAGTATGAAGGAATGGTTGCTATCCCAATCTTCTATAGGCATGGACATGAAACAAAGCTGCCAATTTACCTTTTGTGGCCCACTTCTAGAGGTGAGGGTCTTCAGGAGGATTGGTGCCTGTAGCCTCCCTGCTGCAGCTGTGGTGCTATGTGAGTCGGGAATGGCACACATGACATGGCCTTCAAGGAATAGAAGCACAAAGCAGCACCAAAGCAACAGCACTGAGAAAAAAGGCTGGAGCCAGAGACCCAGTTTTCAACAAAAGTTCTGCCAAGACTGCGCCATTTTGATCCTGTCCAAACCAGTTAACTGCTCCATGCAACCTTTTCCCCATCTGTTTAGAAAACTGGAGTTGTATTATTTTTAATGGTAAGTGGCATGGACCCCATAAATAACATTCTGCTATTGATCTTCAATATTACTCTTCACAATCATCAGTGAAATAAAGAAACTGCAACTTAGTGGAACTTGATGGGGGGAGGGTGTGAAGGAGATGGAATACTGTTTAGTATTTTGGAATTATTAAAAGTGGAATTACACCTATCCAGTCATGCTCACTCTTCACTTCTGGGGATGTACAGGTAATCTCCAGTGCAAGCTGAAAGGTAACCTCTGAAGCTAATAGTACCATATCAGTTTGCTAATAGAAGTGAGATCCTAATCTCCATAGCCTTGTCAAATTACTTACTGGGAATTAGAGAGGGAGAAAAAGAGAAAGAAATGCATACCTCTGTGTATTTTAATACAGATCCTTTTGAGGAAATACAAGCCATACACAGGTGGGATAAATCCAAGCTAAATAAGTAAACAGAACTGGCACAGAAAAATAACTGCACAAAAACCTCATGCCAGGGGAAATATGTCCCAGGCTATCTGTGCTGTCAAGCAGCAAAAAAAAAAATGAAAATAAAAAGGTCTTGCTTTGAGAAAGACAAGTGGTTTCAAATAGTTCTTTAACACTGATACAAACAAGGTCAGCTATTGTGATGCCTGTCTTGCTTTCAGACTTCAGTGGGAGAGCAGAGGGGAGTGATTCATGGAGAGCATGCAAGAAGCAGTGCTGAAACGGAGCTGAGAAGGCCATGAGCAAGGTCCTGATTGTTTGTCATTACATAATGCAAGACAAACAGAATATGAAATGAAATTAGAAGGCAATGTACTTAAATTGCCAATTACTTCTTCACTGCTATATTGAAAACCAAATACTTCAAGAGCAATGAATTGTTCCCATGAAACTTGATCGATTTTGTAGTGGTTGTAAGCAATAATTAGTAAAAACCATGAAATGCATATACATGTACAAAGAGAATCTCCCTAATAGCTACAGATACTATAGATAGAACTATGTCCTGCTTTCTCTGAGACAGAGTTGGCTCCTTGCAGAGACAAGGGGCTGCCTGGAACTGACAGTTTTTATCAAGTTTGACCTAACAAATTCTTGCACTTGATCCACTAATGGAGAAAAGAAACTAATTAATACACACATAATCTTTGCTTCAGTATTAAGAGGCAAAAATCATGACAGATGCCAGAACTAGCCAGAATTTTCCCCAAGAGGAAGGGAAGGAAATATTAAAAAAAAANAATGTGTTAAGACTGACAAAAATCTGGATTCAAGTACTAGCTACAGAGGCATTTTGAAAAAAGCTGGCAGGAGATAAAAGAGACACCTCAGGAAATGCATTTCGATCCTTACAAATAGGTTGTAACTTGGTACCGATGGGGCTTGAGGAGGGGAGAGGGAGGAGTCGGAGTAGAGCATCCTCGTTACTAAAACCATAAAAGTTACGAGTGTGGTGCGCTTTTTGTTTGCCTGGTGGAGCGGCATCCTGCGGCGGTGTACATGCGGTGTACGCGCGGGCAGAGCCTGAGCACACAGCCTCGCACCGGCATCCAAAGGCTTAACATTCCCCCAAGGGCCCTCTCGCAGATCGGAGATATCAAACAGGGCAATGATGTCTCTGCCCGACCGTCTGTGAACGCCGCTCTCCGCTTTTCTCCCCTAGGGGTCCTGGCAGCCCCGGCATCCGCGAACCCCGCCAGCGCTCGGGACAGGGTCCGAGCCAAGCCGCGCTCTGCCGGGGCATCGTCCCCGCGGGCCGCGGGCTGCCGGCAGCGCTCCCGCCTCCCCGACGGGCTCCGGTTGCGCCGGGCCGGGGCAGAAACTCGGGGAAAGGGCTCTCCCCGCCTTGGGAAGCGCCTGGCACGCCCCGCGGGCTCGCTGGCAGCGCTCACCTGCCGGCTGCACGGAGCCACCCGCGGGCTCGGAGCGGAGCGGGAAACTCAGCCGGGAGCGCAGCGCAGCCAGCACAGGTCCCGCGCCCGGGAGAGCGCGTTCGCCGCCTCAAAGCGCGTCACGGTCGGGCTCGGGCTGAGTGCTTGGGCAACTCACGCCAGCAGCCCGGGCAGCGGGGCCCGCGCTGCCCCGATGACGGGAGGGGGGTGCTGGTTAAAGACATGAA